>QANT01006696.1:0-24486 GCA_003254885.1 Purshia tridentata
ATAATTTAATTAGATTTAAAATTAGGATATCCAAAAAATACTATTCACACATCTAAAATGACATTTAACTATCAAAAAATGACTTTACCATAGTAGAAGGCTTCAGGCCAGTTTGAGATTGCTGTGTGGTGAGAAAAAGCTGCTGTAAGGTAAAACAGTTAAATATTTGGTAAACTATGTTTTTAAAAGTGCTGTAAATCTTAAAAGCAATACTACAATGTTTGGTAAATTTTGATATAGAAGTGCTATGACTATGTATAATGACTAAAATAGACATGGTGCTGAAAGTGCATTTTAATTTTTTGTTTGGTAAAATAAGAATGCTTTCACTTGCTTTTTTTATTTTTAAATTATGATTTTTTTTAATTTATGGTTTTTTTTTCTAAGTTTTATTTATGATTTTCTTAATAAAAATTATTCTCATAACTTATGTATATAAAACTCAATTTATATTAATATATTTTTGTCATTGTATTTTGTTAATTAAAAGGTAATTATGCTATTAAAATTTTAAAATGTTACTATAATTTTTTATTGAAAGGGGTAAGAATTGTTATTTTTTAAATTGGGTGAGGGCAATTTTGAAAGTTATGGCTGCTCTCCCCCACAGTAGATTTTGAAAGCATCTCTTTAGCTGCTTTACCCTAACCCTCAAAATCTGCTTTTCCCCACCTCTATTTTCAAAATAAGCAAATTTTACTTTATTAACTAAACACTAAAAACTGCTTTGAGGTAGAAATAAGTAACTTATTTCTAAGGCACCTTAACTCCAAATTGGCCCTTAATAGGAAATGAATTTTCAGTTTTTCCGAATTGAGAGAATGACTGGTTTAAGTTTTCATGTTTTAGAGGCCCAAAAAAAAAAAGTTTACATGTTTTAGGGCCGGACTGGATTTCTGAGAGGTCTAGCCCATTAAGGTGGGAATATTGGGCCTCCATGTTTTATGGATGTCATACTTCTTCAAATCTTTGTTGGGGTAGAAAAAGTGGTTCTACGTACCTCACGATTGAAAAATTATTGTGTATAACTAATCGACATATAATGGGTTTATATTTACATGTAAATCGATTACGCTACGTGACTATATTATAGTTATACAAAATAATTTGTCCTCCTAACATACGAAGTTACTAACAGCCATCCTTCCCATGTTGATACTTGATTATTGAGAAATAAAGAATTTAATTTGGAGAGTGACTCGATATAGAGAATGTATGTTTTTGTTTTATTATTGGGGATAAAAATTGGATCTTGAAACCTTACTCAACACTGGAGTGAGAAATATCACCAAGCTAAGAGCTAGTTGATGTTAGAGAATGTCTTATTTTCATTAATTTGGAAGTTTAAACAAAACTAATACACTGGTTAATCACGGCATGACAGATGTGCGTACAGGGTCTTCCCAAACATAGATATCAAGGTAACACTAGATAAATGAAAAATCTATTATCAGCATCATAACATCGCGTTCTTAGCAACAGCCTAAAAAATCTTAACATCTGGTAAAATTTCTGTCTTGGAGTTTTTGGGATGGAACAAAATCCCATAACCATAATGATACACAACCTCTCAGCTCCTCCCAGCACCAGGTAGCAAGCTTGCCAGCGATGGAACCCCTTGGTTTCTCATTTCTTCTTGTGTTCGCCTCATTTCTTCAGGATCTGTTGTTAACATAAAAAATAAATAAACAAATAAAAATAAAAAGGATTGATTGCAGTTTTATACAAACATAAAATTTTACCAAGGCAAATAAATAAGCTTTAGCTAGGGCAGGATTCAGCTTTGGAAAACTCTCCAGAAAGAGTAGACACGCCAGACCCCAAGAGTCATTTTGAAGCAAGTAAATATAAAGCAAACTCGAGTCTCAAGAGTCAAGCCCATGGACGAAATTTAAAAACCTATACCAAGCATAGATCACTTACCCATATTCTCCATTAACTTGGGCATCAGAAACACAACAACTACCATGAATCCAACCATCAGACCCATCGGGCTCTTTACAAGAGACATTATGGAGAAGGGTTCCCTTATCTGTAATGAGATAAAGATGACATGAGGTGAAAAATCCATAATGGAGAAATGTGAACCTATAAAGAAGACTGAAAATTCATCCAAACCAACCTCATAATACTGTTCCTCTCTCAATGGCTCTAAAACAAACTCCAACAGACCTCTCCTGTTCTCGGTCAGTGCTGCCTGAACCTTGCCTGGGTTTCTGGCACTAACATCAACTCGGACCTAAAATTTTTTATCAAAGAAGCAAACATGGAAACATCAGATTTCTGATCATTTCATTTCAAGAAGTATAAAAGAAAGGTGATTTATATATAGAAGAATCCCACCGGAGAAAAGAAATAGCCAATTGCAGCCACTTCAATCAGATGTGTCCCCGCAGGTACATTATGGCTTTGAGCACAAATGTTAAGGATACATTTCATGCCTATAATTATCATATCATTTCAAGATTTTATATTATTTACACACACACACAAAAGAAAGTATTATAAATAAACTTATCAACGAAGGAAATAGGATACAATGAAAAAAATCCATCCGGCCTCAGAAAGGTAACACTTTGGCCACCGTTTAGTATGACTTTAATATTTGATATTTTTCCGTGAAGACCAAACCCTTTCACCCCCATACCTGCAGAGCAAATTCATCAACAACGTGCATGAACTATGAGCTTTCATTATAGAAGAAAGATACATGTTGAACAAACTAATAAGCAGAATGCCGACCATAATATAATTCTTTTGCTTGGATTTCAATATCGGTGATTGAAGTGTAGAGAGTAATCATACTAACCCTCCTAAAGCCAAACCCCAAACACAGTTTAGCTAGTCTAACTAGACAAACCTCATTAGAAGAAATAACCCAACCACGGACTTGAAATTCAAATAATGAGTTCTTATGAAATACACATGGATCACAGGTGCCAGGCTTTTCTCATCTCTGAAGGAACACTTTCTCGAAAGCATGTTCTTCAAATTACTTTCTTCTCATTCTGTACTACATGAGTACTCTCTCCTTACCACTCTACACACTAAAACAGATATGCAAATATGCTTCAGAGGTGCTTGCAGTTGAACACATGCAAGTAAAAAAACTATAGGTCATAAAGCAATTAAAACTTCATCCACACTCTCATAAATACCAATCTACTCTCACTAATCATCATTAGAAAATCCCTCCGTACCCTTCTGGGAATAAGCTCATGAACCAAAGTTTATGGACCAAGGTGTCAAAAGCATCAGCATATTTGCCTGCACCAAAGCTCATGAGGAGCATGCCAAACAAGAGCCCCAAGTAATTACATCACATAGAGGAATTTCAGGACTGCCTCCCTAGATTGAGTATTAGAAAAAGGTTAAATAACATTAACATAGTCACTAACCATCCACCAAATCAGGATTAAAATCCTTAAACTCACAGACAACCTAAAATGATTAATTTAACCACAAAACCTGTAATATTCCACAATCCCTAATCAGGTTTGACATGTATCTAGCATCCCAATGCTAAAAAAGCAATCAAAGTTCACATTTTGCATAGCCTTTTCAAATTTACATATTTAATTTTGGGTAATTAATAAATTGATTAGCATTGAAAATTAACCAAAACTGGATACAAGATCACAAGTTTCAATCTTTTTTCTTCTATAAAAAATCAATCAACAGGAAGCTAAT
The DNA here is from genome assembly GCA_003254885.1 of Purshia tridentata. Taxonomy (NCBI): domain Eukaryota; kingdom Viridiplantae; phylum Streptophyta; class Magnoliopsida; order Rosales; family Rosaceae; genus Purshia; species Purshia tridentata. Next base: position 3,691 of record QANT01006696.1, read on the forward strand.
CTCAAAAGAAAGACATACTGTGGATCTTCACTCGGCCATGAATGGTGTACCCATCAGCAGAACTGCAACAAGTAATTTCGGTATAAATATAATATAAGCTAATTTTAAAATTGTGAACGCATCATTCCTTGTTTGGTAACAGAAGGACTTCTCAATCGTACCCGGGAGAACTTGCGAGCGACGAAGAGACAAGCAAGAAGCACAACTGTATGAAAAGCAGAAGAACGGCCGGTTTGGATCTCCAGCTCCCCGCCATAGCAACAATGAGAGCTTTTGCGGGAGTTTCAGAGTGGGAGAGAGAGAGAGACTTCGTCTTTTGAAGAGTTGTGTGCGATCTGGTGTTACGCACTTTACTACGTTGCTGAAGCCGCCAAATCACGTCCGTCCGCTAATTAATGCTTTCTGATAGAAGCCAAATTTCTTTTTCTGTTTTTTTCTTTGCACTTAATGGTTGATTAAATCTTAAATTGTGAAATGTGAAGTAGGTCTTTGGTTATGTTCTGTAGTATTCTTATGAGTAGTTATGACAAAATAATTTGGAAACCCGTATATTGCTATATGGTGTAATCAATTCAACGTTAAAGGTATTATTGGACAATATATTTATATTTGTAAAATATAGTATTAATAACGTTCACTCATATTATAATACATAAGTTAATTATATCACGTAGTAGTGTATCGGTTATACAAAATAAAGTAGTGGCTAAATAAGTAAACTAGTATCTATAAAACAATTTTTTCTTTTAAAGAAGATTACCAATTAATAGGTTAGTTTGTGTGGTGGTGAGAGATTGAGATTAAATTAAAATCAGTATTAGAACAGTTTAAAAGTTTCATCTTTTTCCATTCAAATACATTCTTAGTTTTTGATATGGACTAATAAATTTAAGGTTAATTGACTTTAAATACCAAATTTCAATAATTTTTTAGTTTAGATACCAAAATTTAATTGCATTTTAGATTATGTACTAGTTGAAAAGTTAAACATAATAATATAGTAAAGAGCACTATAATTCACAAATATTACATCACATGCCACTACAATAATATATTACATCATTGTAAATTTGTGACCTATTATAAAAATCAAGTTCATTATTTAGTAGTCAAACCTAAAAATTATGAGCAAAACTGATTTTCTAATAAATTTATAACATGTGTCAACACACTTGAAAAAATAATAACAATTACTAAATACGATATAAACTTATTTGAGAGCCAATAATACTATTCTTACCTTATTTTTATATCATATTTGTTATACCATCTTACGTGTCATTAATGTATTGGCAGGGTATTTTTTTATTTTTAGGGTTTTTATTTTTATTTTTTTAGTGCCCAATGTATGAATGTCATGTAGATTGCCACATAAGATGGTATAAAATTATGGTATAAAAATATAGTAAATATAACATTATTGTTTAAGAGCATCTACTTCTCACATTTGGTTTTTCAAATCTTACTTTATTGACGTACTTGACAATTTGAAATTGATGAGTCAAATTTCTTATTTTTAAATTGTGAATTCCAACTGACTCTTCAATTTCATTTTTCTTTTTTTTTTCTTATTTAGACAAAATTAAAATTTTATTAAGATTTGAAGAGTCAAATTAATATTTTTTTAAATATTTGAAAAACCAAATCCCTATTTTGAAGAGCTCATTTACATAAACTGTTAGAGATAATTTATCTAATGTGACACAACTAATTGAGCAACCAAAGACTTTTGCTAAATCTATTGGAGATGCTCTAAAAAGAATGACACATATTATAAGATTATTGATTTACATATAAAACTGAAGATGAGGAGGTCCTCAAAACTGAGGACTCAACTATTTCTCATCCGGTGATATCAATTGTCTTCTAAGTTCTAACATATTGAGGAAAGCACTGACAAAATGCACGAAGTGGGATTTTACTTTTGAACCCAAAAAGGTTTATTACATTTAGGGCTCCACACTCAAAAGCTGATCATGGTGAAAATACAAACCTCACCCAAGAGTTGATTTACACATTCAAGTATGATACAACATTATATTCACCCTCACTCTTCCTCTTCACAGATTACTTACGACCCACATTGAGGGAAAAGTACATTCTACTCGTACAATCAAGAACTTGACATTCAATTAGAATGGCGAAGAGAAAAATGGCCCCATAAAAGAATCAGGATACCCAAACTAAGCAACTAGTAGTGTTCAGCAAAATGCTATAATCCCAACTTCTTTGAGAACCAATCGGAAAGATTAGCTATTACAAATCCTGCAAATACCTGCAACACAAAGAACATGAATGCAACCAGTCACAAGTTTGAACATGTATACTGTGCATTAAACAGCACTGAATGAAGAACTTGGTAATGTAATATAGAGAGTCCGGTATTAAATGAGTTGTTTCTTTTTCCTTCTTTTTCTTATTTATGTTTTGATTTGTTTGCAATGCCTTACAGATGTACTACTGTACTAGTAACTATAGATGCTAAATATGACACTACTACATGCATATTTATGATAACAGCATACCTGAACAGAGCCAAGTATGTATACTGCTGAATAATGACGGCCATGGATGAACATGTCAGCAACCATAGCGAGGGGGATGGTTAGGGACATGCCCAAGGTTGCCACCAGTGGAGTAGTCCAAACAACACATAGTGCCCTGTAGAAAAGTGGAGGTTTAAAATTTATATCAAGAAGTATGTGAAAAAGCAAACGTGTTAGTTAATCACAGATTTTAAAAAAGAAAGAATTGTTTAAACATACCAAAAGTAGTCAGAGAGTACACTTCCAACAAAGCCATTGGCAATAACAACTTCTTCCAATTTAACAGAGTGAGGAATCATAAACTTGGGTTCAATGCCCAACGCTGTCAATGGCCAAACTGGAAAAATAAAAAAAGAACAGGAAAATGTGATCAAACCAAGCAATGAAGGATGGCCTTTCACTCCCAGACATTTTATTGGACAGAAATATAGATCCAATACAACATTCAACATCAGTAAGCGATGAACGTGAAAAGGAAGAAATACACGTATGACATATAATGGTCAGATATACTAGCATATTTCCACCAAGCTAGCATGGCGCCTTGCTTGATTTCTAGACACCCTCTTCAGAAGATGGGTAAATATTTGACACAAGGGTCTGGTAGCATAACTGAAGGAAAATTTAGCAGGCCCACTTATGAAACACAATTTGGAGAGTTCATCAAGGCATGGGAGGTTATATGATGTGCATGCAGACCTCTTGTTTCTGTAATTGTGAAAGCTTAAGGTCTAGAAAAGGAAGTAACCCAGACAAGGAGAATGGACAGGTATGGGTGGGTCAAAGCTCTTGGGAAAAAGAAAACCATATGTCCCCAAATGTTTAAGCACTAACAGTTGATAGCAGTTATTTTACACTCCCCTTATAATTTATCTTATTAGACAGGCTATAGAATAGCAAATTGAAGTCCTATGTAAAGAAGAGCAAAATAACCAAGGTGAATGGGGACACAGAAACCATTGTGTGCATAAACAACCCTCTTTGTGAACTTTGATAACTGAAAGATGGAAACAAGCAACACTTACCAAGCCACCATAATGCTACAAGCGTAAACAACCCAATATACCCAAACAACTTTTGCACGTCAACCCTTTCACCTCCTTCACCAGCAAACTTTTTAAGAAGAACTGTGACATTAAAATAAAATATGTGATAATATTATTCTCAAGATAATTTAACCAAAATGCGCACCAAGAACTAAAAAAGAGATATTTCCCAACCAGTAAATAGACCATATGACATGGCTGAGAGAAGGCCAAAAAGATCTCCAACAAGAGAGCGTTTCCCATTGCTGAACAAAAATATTAACTGTCAATGCGAAAACAAGCATTACAAAGAGCAAGTTGATATATATGAATAACAGTCCATAATATCAGCAATAAAGGGTATGTAAGTTATATTTTATCTCCCATCAAGAAAGAGAAATAAAATGGAAGTCAAGAACAAATTTGATGTGAGCAACAGAGGAGCTAAAACTTACGCAGCACTCAATTGTGACTCATCTGTAGCCCAAGTTTTGCCCATAGTTGTCATGCCTACACCAGCCATGCTGACAAAGACAGCCACCACTTTTGAAATATTCAATTTATCTTCTCCCAAGAATGCACCAACAAAAAGTGTAAAGAGTCCTGAAGTTGAGGACAATACTGTCGTACTTGCAACACTCGTACGCGCAAGCGCAGCATTTGAAAAATACTGTAAAATAGAAAAGAATTTATAAGAATTCTCTTGTGATCCTTCTCACTAAATATAAATTATTAATTCCATAAAAGATGGATAGAGACTTTTCAAGAAATCTCATTTGATAAACATATAAATATGTAAAATGATATGACAAATTTCACGTCTGCAAGGCAAGGAGATGATCCTATTAGTGATTGGGTAAATACCATGAGATCAATGTCTGGGACTCAACAACACCTCAGATTCCAGTCAAACTATTTCAGGCAATAAAGTTCAGTCCAAAACTCTCCTGTGTATATTTAAAGCAATAAAGTTCAAGGTTCTTGTCATACTGTATGCTTTAAACCATTGACTTTTCACCTTGGAACCTTTTGGAACAACTAACATGATGAAATAACCCTCGATATATGGTTCCAGTTGAAACAAACCCATTTGGAACCAAACTGTTCCATGGGTTGGAACCAAACTGTTCCATGGGTCGGAACACACACACACACACATTTTCAGAGCTGTCACACTGCTATACACCCAGAGGAAATGCACCTGGTGTGTCAATCAAATAAATAGTCCTCAAAATAAACAAGTTCTGGTGGCTTCTGTTGATGGTTTTCTGCTGTTTTTCATTCTGGTGGCTTGTTTTTGTAGTTTTTGGGTGTAGTTCTTAATTTTGTGGACTGTTGGTCCACAACGATCGTAACCCCCTCTTCTCTTTATTAATATAATCATTTGTCTTATAATAAACATACATGTAAATGAGGCATCTTTTGTTATGTCAAAAATCCTACCAATATAAAATGTTTGTCTTACAGTTATATGCACAAGAGTGAATATAAAATGTTTTAAAATCAACAGAAACATATTCTTGAAGAAAGTAGGTTTAGGAAGTTTCTTACCTCTGTAATAAACCAGAGAGGGGCAAGGTAAAATCCATAAGTAGCAATTTCCCTTGTTGTAAGCTCTCTATCATGTTTTAGCAAATTCAAATCATCTTTGAATTTAGAAACCAAAGGCCTTCCTTCTGCACAAGGTGAAAGATCTGCATCACTGTCTTTTCTGGTCAAGGACCCTTGAAGTTCCAATTCAAAGTCTTTCTGTCCTCCATTGGATTTTAGAGGAGAACTAAATCCAGCAGAACACTCATTTATGCTCTCTGCATTTTTACCACTTTTAGAAGAGCGACGTTGTAGTATATTACATAACCAATCCTTAATGAATGCTATTGGGATGTAAACTACCATAAGTGAAGCTCCAAGATATGTTACTGCAAATGGCTGCTTATAGTCTGTGAATATACCCTGTAGAGAAAATATTAGTCAGCTAGAACCTCAATAAGATATATTGCTGTGCACAGTATTATGTATATACGCAAAGGAAAATGTACCATATCATAAAATTGAACCATATTTTTTTCTATAACTCGTGACTAAATTTGCAGGCATCTCCACACAAATGATGTCAAGGAAACGCCAATAAATTGCCAATCAAATTCTAAAAACATGACAATTGAGGTGGATATATGCACAAATATGTCACTTGAAGAAATTTTACAAAATCTTCAGCTAAAAAGGCCTCGCTTCCCTATAGATTTCAGGAAGAAGCTTCAATTTAAGCAGTTATCACTTTCCCCATGGCCACAATGAGTAGAAAAAGTCACAATTGTTACTAAAGGACTCAATTTGGCCACTACTGAACTCCAAGCTCACTTCAACAAGAAAAATCAAAGTTGGTTTTCCCACTAATCAATTAAAACTTTCATTATTAACGCTGAGTTAAGGCATGGCAACTCACAAGCTGTTAAATATGCAGAGTGTTCGGATTCAACTTCAGTGCCAACCAACTGAGATAAGGCACAAGCCGCACAATAACACAAAAAATATGTCCTTCAATCCCTTAGGCACCATGGACGACTGTTTGCTTATGCAACTGGATGATAGTTCTGTCCTGGGCAATACTATATTTTTAATGACTGTCCTCCATGGAAGCACCACCAGATGAAAAGGAGGAAACCTGATAATGCTTTTCTTTTTGCTATGCTGATTATTTCCAGGACCTTTTACTAGTGCCCCCATTTGGTTGTAATAAATCAGAGGGATAAAAATTAAGGAAAATAAAACCTTTACTTATACTATTGTTTTGAACTCCAAGAACTCATAAAAAACAACTGACCTAACATCTTTACTATGTTCCTTTAATAGGAAGCTCGGTGCCTTAAATAAGTTCAACCTAACATCCAATCTTCCATTATATGAATAGCTGCTCTTCCTTTCTAGAAGTCAGGTAACTGAGTTAATAAGTTTCATCAACTGGGTACAAATACATATCAAATTTCAATCATTTCCAACCCCAAGAACTCATAATGCATATATCAGACAAAAACAAGTCGCATACAAATGCATTACCATGAATCATATTTCACCCAAAACGCTAAAAAGAATCATTCTTTGTCCAAATTTATAAACGGTAATAAATGACCAACCTGGGTGACTTCTGCAGAGGTAACCCAAATGAAAACCACAGCAGCAATTAGAAACAACCCAGCTCTGTATCTCCAACCCATGATAAACCCAGAAAGACCCAGATAGAGAAAGTGCAGGAATTTCAAAGATCTACTTGGGTCCCCTTCGATCTTTGATATTGCCTCTGATATTTTTCCCTGCAGGGTCACCGACCTGTGAGCATGAGATCTTGACAGGGTGTTCCGAATTCCAATATCTGGCGTATATTTAGGTGAGAGACAGAGAGAGAGAAGAGAGAGAGACAGAGAGGGGGTCCGGTTGGGGCGGGGCAGCTTTGTGTGAAACAAATGGAATGGGATTTGCTTCTTGCTAAAAATGAAATGAAAGAGATGAGAAATATTGGAAAGAAAAAGAAAGAGAGGGAAGAGTGTTAAATTAAGTTAACAAAAAGAGAAAGAATAACTGAAAACATTTCGGTTGTTATTAGTTGATACCCGCGGTATTACATGCCTGTCTTGGTCTCTTAGAAGTTAAATCTAATTTTTATATATTTCCGAGAATGTATTTTATTTTTTTATTTTTTACAAGCACACACATTTTGTGTGCATAAAATGACTTTCACAATTGAGTTTTAAAATTTTAATTATCAAATCTGATTTTTCTTTTTTAGTTTTTAAGTTCTTACTCATACAAATAATCTTTACAAAATTAAGATTAATTCTTTTTATTTTATTAATCTCAAAATGATATTAGTTTTATATTTATTGGCTTATAAATTTATAATGTTGTGGTATTTAACTTTCCATCTCTTTCTTTCTTTCTCCATGTCTATTCAGACGTAAAAGTACGGAAAGCTATTTACAGAGGACCCTCTTTACTTGGGCTTTTATGATATTCCCATTTCAATCGCACATCACAATGATTAGATTAATTTCAAACTATTACAGAGGTTCATTAATTAAGTATAATCCCTATTGATTTACGAGAATTTAATGTGCATTAAGTTTTGTGGGATTAATGCAAGAGAAAAACTTGTATGTCCCTAGCATGAGAATAATAGAGAGAGAGGGGTGATATCGCGACCCTTACAACGGGGACATGCAAAATTTTCTTTTTAATATCGCATTATCAGTTTGTTGATTATTAGTGTCTCAAATCTCACATTAATCCTATATAAGTCATATTGCATTAAACAAAAAATGTATTTATTTAATGAATCAATATCTTATAATGGTGTGCTACTGTTTATTTATAGTTTCAATTATAAAACACTTAATTTATATATTTACGAACCATAAATTTTATCAGGAATACAGGAAAAAAAAAATGGGGTGATAATGGTACCCAATTTTTTGTTGATTCGCATGATGCAGGACATGAATAACTAAAAGCAATAATATAGCTTCAACTAAAGAAAACTTGATTCTTTTAATATTCCCAACAAATACAATTCATAAGAGACAAAATATGATTCTCATAATATTATTAGGTAGTATATCGAGATAGGTAGCTTATAATTAAGCATGTGTATAGGGTTAGAATAATAATAAAAATTGAGAGTGCATAAGTTGGAATTAAAAATAAGATGATGGACAATTATCACCCTATTTTAAATTCTTAAATTAATTCCTAAAATTGTTTAAAATAATCAGACATGGGTTATTGTTAGCTAGGCTCATTCATTAAAAACGAAAACTTTGTTTAGGTGTTTTGTCACCTATTCTCTTTTTTGTTTTTTCCTTGAGATTGAGATGGAAATCATGGAAGGGAGTCCGGGACTGTACATGGATCTTAATAGAAGCAATAAAATAAAAAAAGAACAGACTGGGCAAAAAAATCATGCAATTAAATTATCAGAAGAAAGATCCAAAACGAAAATCATGTAAATTAAATAATGCCACCACTTTTTATGCAGTGATAAACATCTAAAAAAAATCAGAGTAAATTATTGTTAAATGTCCCAACTTTTTTTGCAATTTTTGTTTTCTATCTTACGCATCATTATTACTTTACTAAACATAGTTTTTTTTTTTTTGTCAATATATGAATCTTATGTAAACTGAAAAAGAGAAGTTGAAAAAAAAAAAAGTTGGCACTTTAGATATTACATTTTAATATGATCACATTTTAGATCTTACATTTTCGGTACAAATAAACTCCTAAAGATTAGGAGGCATATGCTTGAGATCTTTTGAGTTTTGGGATCCCAGGGAGTTGAAATCAACTACTAGATGGGATCTGCTTGGCTCCACTCATATATAAACATATTTTGACTTTCACTCGCTTTTAATTATAAGTTTATTATTATAAAGTGTAAGAAATAACTTTGAAAGTCAATTATGTATGGCACTTTGAGTGCCTTCCAATCCATTGTACAAAGCTTCAAAATGGTTGCCCTTGGGTATTTCCACCTACCTTTTTTTATTGAATTTTTTAAAATCTGAATCATTTCGTTTTCTGTACTTGTATTCTACATCATAAATCCAAAGGTAGAATGATCTGTATGAAACAAATTCAATTTATCTTTGAAAAAAAAAAATCATTTTCTAAATAGTAAATTGCACTTTCTTTTTGGGTCCGAATTTCTTGGTTAATTATATATAAATTGGCCTCTCTCTATACTTCACTTTCTCTTTCTCTCCGTCATCCTTTTTTTTCTCCCATAACCCGACCAAAAACTTAAAGCGTGTTAGGACATTTATGACTAGAGAAAGTTTTCTACAAAATAATTTTTAGCCTTTAACGTATCTATATCTTTTATCACATGATAAGAGAGATAAACAAGTTAAACAAGTTAAACGTATATAATCATCTCATAAATTTTGTTTTCTTATGACCATGATGTTGGTTGCCATGACACAAGATGGTTATGCTTTTGTATATGTTTTTTGGGAATGAAATCTATTAAAAGAAGGAACCAAAACAACAAGCTTAAAAACTAGGCAGAAGAACAACAAAAGGGCCATGGGAGCAAATGTTGTCTTCAAATTTATTAAGGTTTGATGAACAATGTACTTGTTACCTTAAACTAAAACCTTTTTAAGTGAGTGTCAGTGTGGGCTGACTAGATGGGCAATCCTGTGCCCTCGCAGTGGCAGAAGAAGTTAGTTAAAAATCTCACCAAAGACAACAACCATTACAAGAAAATATGGCACACTGATATTTCCTTGATAAACCTACCTGGTGGTATTCAAGTTGTCAAAAAATCCTAACTTCAGACAAAAAAGAGACCATTATTTTCCAAAAAAATAAGTGATAAATAAAACAATTAATACCTACTAAGCATGATAATAAATAATAATAATCACTCAGTTCTTTGTAATTACTTCATTAAGCATTTAAGCTCTTCATGTAAGCCAATTTTGTACCTCCTTTGTGCCCACTAGCATCATCACCAACATTAGAATATCCTTATAACACCACTACCATCATGTTTGCTAGTCACTAACCATACATAGAAATTTAGGTTGACCTAATGCATGACACCTAATGCATGACTTGGGAGTAGTGCTAGAGCAACCTCATTTTTTAATGAATTTTATCTATAGTTAATCTGATAAAAAAATATCACACATTCATAACCCATCACTTGGGTTAGTACCTCTTAAAGCACACTACTACACTCAAGTACTCACTATAAAGTGTAAAACCCTAATACTATTGCTATGGTTTAATCCAATTTCATGGTGAAGAACCCCACAGCACCTCTGCAACAACAGAGGCAGCCTCTGCATCAGAAACAGAGGCTTCTCTGACTCTCTTCAGTATTTCCAACTTGAATGTTCTTCTCTCACTCTTTTCCAACCCTTCTCCAACTTCTACTTGCACTGCAAAACCTGCAACACATCTCGAAAATGGAAACTTCTCCTCTTGACTCTCCATTCTTTGCAGACCCATAAGTCTTTCAATCAAGCACTGTCCAAGCATTGAATCAATCACTTCCTCTCTGCCCAAAAACGCAATTTCAAGAATGCAATTCATGGCTGCAACTCTGATCGACATGTCCTCTTCCGAGCTCAAAAGGTTGATGATTCTTGGGATTTCTCCATTGATTTCATCCACCAAAGGGGTCCGGATGATTCTGACCAGTGAAGAAAGGACTTCAATCGAACAACACGAACCCATTGACACTAAAGCATTAACACTCGGACCCATCATCACCAATCCCACAAAAACGTCCCTATTGAATTGAACCAGAGCAAGAACAACAAGAGCAGCCTGGTCTCGAATCCAACTCGAACACGTTGAGTCACAAAGCATTAATTCAAGAATGGAGAATACCTTTGCTCTCAAAATCAACTCCTGGTAATCTCTGTCAAAGCCTTGGGACAATCGCTTTTCTAAAACCATCAAGCCATTTACTCTTTCTTCGTCCACCGCCGATTCTTTCAGTGCTTTCACAGCACTTTGGACTGTTTTCTGGTCTATGTAAGCTTGAATCTCGGCTTCCATGGCGTGCCCAACTTGGGAAATCTTGTAGTTGGCGACTTGGCGGCGGAGGAGGGACCGGAGGCCATGGCCCTGCAAATTTTCAAGCTTTCCTAAGAGGGTTTTAAGGTTGCTGAGTAGCTGAGAGAGGTGGAAGAGACTTGGGTCGGTGGAGAGAATGGGGTCTGCTTTGGTTTTGAGCTCTAGAAGAGCTTCAATGGTGGCGTTTATGTCGTTGTTGTTGTATATTGTGGGAATGGGGTTGCTTTGAAGATGTTTGGAAGTTGTCTGTAGAGCTTCTAGCAGTGAAAGAACATGGTGGCTCTCTTGGTCCTCACCTTCCTCCATGGTTGCTTAGGTTTGAAGCACAGTAATGTGTTTTTGACTCTGTTTGAGATAGACTGTCTTAACTCTTAACTACCAGTCAAAAAGGCAGGGCTATGCAACCAACCATTCAACCACATATGAAAATTTTCATAAAGATAGAGTGGAGTTAATACCACCACAAATTTTGCTCAATTTTTCTTATAATTATGTTGTAATTTCTTTCTTTTTTCTTTGCACTTGTACTGTCATGAGAAATAGAAGTACTAGTTTTCAATAGCAAGTCAATATTTGGATTATAGTTAATTTGAAGGAAATGACTGTGAAGAGAAAAACAAACATCAAGAAACTTGAATGCAACTTATAAAGATAATTTCTTTGTATATCTACAACAGAAAAATTGAAAAATATAGCTATGAACATGTTAAGCAATCTGAAATGTAAAATAATCTGAACTACATGTGACTCAGTAAGATTTTCTTTTAGCTTTGACAGATAAGTTAAATCTAATATGTGCAAGGAATGAATGAACGACTTTTTTATTTTTTTTCTTTCAGTTCTTCCTGTAATATTCATGCAAAGAAAAGAGAACTTCAACTCCAGCAAAAACAATGTATATATTCTGTATTTTGTCTTTAATCAACTCTATGTATCCCGCTGTCTATGCTGTCCAACCCACTTGAGATTCAAATAAATCCTTCCTGATTTAGAAAGATCTAGGGGATAACACTCCTGATATTCCTCTTCCATTAAGACCCTGGTCAGTGTCATGATGACTCTCCCTATTCTATCCTGAAAAAAGAAAAAGACAAAATAAGATTATTAAAATTTGTATAGTTGACGAGAAAATTATATATATATATATGTATATCAGGCACTTTCTAAGGTGGGATTTTACATTTAAGCCTAAATATGGGATCTCTCATGGACCCACTACACATTGTATTTCAATATGGATATGGCAACTTAAAAACTGAAATTTCAGTAGAATTGAAGTTGATCAATGAAGTCAGAAGCTCAAACCAAGCATGCTAATCAAACAGTAGAAGTAAACAATTAAAATACTATAGTATGAAGACTTTACCTTCCCAAAAGTATCATGGTCCCAAACTTCCACCATTAACATTTCATGCAATGCATCCTCCACCATGAAGTCAAATGTTTGGTTCCAAACTGGATTCAGGTTGTTAATAACAACCTGAGAAAGCAGAAGAGAATGAGATATTGAAATCAGCTAATCTGAATGCAAGGTATAGCAATTATCATATAATTTTGGTAACAAATGCCTGTATGAATGGAAGGTTTAGAACCATATATCCTTTCTTTCTTCCAACCAACCTGGGAGGTATCATCCGCGCTCACGCTCACGCGCACGCGCACACACGCACACACACAAGTGTAAGCAATTTGTAAACTCAAATCTCACCCTGGTTTTGGCTTTTGCTTCAGATTTCTTCATAATAAGGACAACGAATGGGTCAGCCTTCCCCATAAAATCTACCACTGGTAATTCTTCTGCAGAGATCACTGTTACAGATAGTACTCCCCTCACAAAGACATCCTTCTTCTTCTGAGTAATGTTTTTGGTCAGTTTTGTGGCGTCTGTTCCATTAACATCACTTTTAAGAACCTTTTCCAAAGAGGTCAATGCGAAGTCGTGGTCAAATGGGTTTATAATGTTACCATCTCTACCGAAAGGACAGTATAACAGCTCCAAGTGCACCTAAGGCCAAGAATAATGTGCATTATAATAAGTCCTGCAAACTATTGAATGAGAAAAAAGGAAGGAATATTGAAATGCCATTCTCACTTGTCCCCGGTATTTAGTATCTCTCTGGACCTCCAAATCCTTCACCAACTTTAACCACACATCTTTCACTTTACCAGGCTCAAGCTTACTCAATTGTATTTGAGCACAGCCAATGAGTTCTGCAGACTGAACTCCTTCATCATCAAAAATTCTTAATGTCAAGGTCTGAGTCGATGCATCTTCAACTATGAACTCAAATTGCTCATTCCAGATTGGGTTTAAATCATTGTCCTGAAGGATATGATAAAAGAATTCTATTCAGAAAAGGGAAAATCATACATACTTAAGAGAAAACATGAGTTCTCTTACAATGACTTTGCTGGTTTTCATTCTTTCCCGAAGTGGACGTATGAATATCACAGCAAAAGGATCCGATTTTCCCACTATGTCCTTATTTGTTAACTCCTTGGCTTCCACAAGCTTCACTTCTAATGTTCCAACAGGTTTCAACTCCAAGTCACTATGACAGATTAAGAAAATTTCCACTGAATTAGGCCATATGTAAGAAAATCATAGCCAATCCATGGCTCAGCATGCATAAAAAGTTGAACTTCTAAAAAATATATTTTGCAAGCCATTAGAAAATTTGTTCTTTTCAAAAAACTTCTCCAAATAAGTTCTTCCTAAATCAGCTTTGAATTCAACATATTCAAAAGAAGGGAATGATTTTTCGAAATAAAATAAGCTTCTACATTTCATTATAAATTTACCATACCTATAATTGCCAGGTAGTATGGCTGTAATCATCCGTACTGGCCAAGTTATACAATCTTCAATAGCATCTCGTATTGTTTCCTGAAGTAATATGACAATTTAAAGCAATACCCTCGTAAAAGGATTTCCCGGGTAAAAAATGGAGACGTCTCCTATGTTATTCATAATATGTGGAAGTATAAATATAATTTCCTAGAGTCATTTGATCTGAATGATGATTCAAACTTATTTATGAGCCAAATACTAGTTGTAAGAATATTTCAAAATTAACAGTAATGTTGTTCTATAAAATGTTTTGTTATCTGATGAAGTTCTACAGTTTGATTTCATTGCATGAATGAGTTGCTCCACCTGTGCTTACTTTTAATTATCTCTTTGACAAGTATATCATGGTCCCTAGGTTGAGTAGAACAAGAGATAGCTCCCAAACCCAGTTTTGTGTAATATGCCACAATTTTTCATAGAAATCACCAGCCATTAAGGTTAGTTAGGGTGATGGAGTTCATGAAGCCACAGGCAGTCTTTCACGTATGCAGTAAAAAAAAATCAGAGTACAATAAGGCAAAGTTTGCTCAAACCTCAATAGCATCGGAAACACCTGGGATTGATGATATATCACCACCAGAAATTTTAAACACAAAATCTAGCTGTCTCTGCAGGCAGAGAGGCACAAGAAATGTGACATCAAAACCAAGTGTATATTACATGAATATATAGTTATGAACCATTGTATAAATTACTAATGCATGAATTTCATATAAAACCATGTTTATATATTTGCATCTATACATTCACATGAAGAAGCATTTGCATGTAAATTGATACCACCTTCAGTAAATTTTATTTTGTTCCTAAATGCTACAAAGCAACAAAATAGCAATAACTTATCACACACCTTTTCTCTTAACGAATAAGCAACAGCTCCGAAGCAAGGAAACTCGGCAAGTAGTGGTTTGAAGATTAACCTGAAAACCCCAGTGAATCCAATATTTTTCACCTAGAGCAATTGGAAAAAAAAGATGATAAGGCATACTACAACTTTCATGCATGTCATGAAAGCCTATTAATGAGACTAAGTAAAATAACTGTCAAGCATAAGCAATAAGTTGAACATTACCTGTACAGGTAGTGCAAGACCGACTCTGGTTTTAATATCAAGCACAATGTTTGGATTACCATCCCACTGTACCTCCAACTCCATGGTAACTCCCTTACTTGAGCTTTCACTTTCAATAATGGAAATTCCTGAAAGATATGAACTACTTTAATAAGTACCAATATCAGCTTGTTTTCTCAAGGAATGCAATTCCAAAAGGGTCAACTCAGTAACTAAAGAAAAAAAAGGCAAAACAAAAGAAATGTAACTACTCAGTATGTCATCTACAGAGAGCAGTGCTAGTTGTAAGCAATGAAACCAACCTGTGAACTGTGGAGCCACAGTACCAAGGGTCAATTTGGAGAACTTGAGTGAAGACAAGAAAACTGGCCTATATTGTTCAAGTATCGGTTCCACACTGCTCTTTATCAGCTCGGATGCTGCCTATGCAATCACAAGGCACCAACAAGAAACAGAAAATTAAAAACAGAAGTATTGACTATTAAAAAGATGAAGCTAAAGGAGTGACAGAAAGAGATAGAGAGGAGAGACGAGCATTACTGCATCAACGTATGGCCAAAGTTTTTCAAGATGCTGGTTTAGCCAATTCAACTGCAATTAATAAAGATATTCATGTTAGACATATGCATATATATGTCATATACTATTCCAGATATTCTTGTTTTTTTTTCAATGAGGGACATTTGGGACATGGTAATCCACCATGCTTTCATGTTGGCTTTCACTTGCCTACCAAGTACCACGACCAGGCTACCAGGTATTAGGCAACCACTAGATCCCTAAATTTTAAACTATCAGAATTCCCTCACGTGTAGCTCCATCCTACGCATGAAGAAATAAGTGAACATAATCAGTGGGGATGAGATTTGAAGGTTTTGAACCAGATATTTGGAAACAGAGTTCTGATACCATGTTAGACAACCATTAAGACTTAAACCGTCAATGAATGAATCAACAATGTAAATCAAACTAATACCAGTACATATGGAATGACTTGGTCATAAACTCTTCCATGAAATCTAGCCTACTTGCACGACAAAACTAATGTGAATATAACTTGCCTTTACAAAACCGGCTGGTATCGAAAGGATGTCTACGAGCTCATATAGTACTACTCTAACATATATTACATTTCCAATGTGAGACATCTGGGGCATGACATACAAATACACACAGACACACATAAGAGAAACAGAAAAGTTGTGGGGGTTGTGATGAAATAAACTCAACTTCTGGCGCTGCGTGAAGACAACCCAAGACGGGTAATACTGAGGTGGAAGGAGCTTTCTTGAATCCTGCACTGTCATCCTTGCAAACGCTGCTATTGTCTTTGCCTATCATACACCACATGATCAACCCAAAAATTCAAAAAAACAAAAAACATGTTGCAAACATATTTTTTATTGTATGGTGTGTACCAAATCAGAGCGAAGCTTGGATCGGGCTCGCTCAGCCCGAGCATAACCCACGATCAACCCAATACCGATGGCAATGCCAATGATCATTCCGAAGAAGAACCCCATTTTGGTGTGAATTCTATGGGGATTTCCAATGCCAGGAATATTGTACGTGTGTTTGTTTCAGAGATTATATTTGGCCAAACCATGGAGCTTCTTGGGATTCAGAGGAGGACCCTTGTGACAACTTAGCCATTATTTGGTCTGATTGGCTTGGATTGCTAAAACTTGGGTTATGGTGGGAAAGTGTAAGGACGGCTGTGTGTCAGTGTGTGAATGAATCAGAACGTTATGGGAATTTATTCAGTCATTTGTTTGATCTGTTTTTGCAGTTGCACTAATTGAGTGATGAGTTTGATCTGAAAACAAGGAAGTGATATGTTGTTTGCTTTCGTTTTTAAAATTAAGAAAAAAAAAAAAAAAGAGAGAGAGAAAAACTCTTCTCACCACATCTTTTTCTTGAATAATTTACTAAATGCAAATGATGTGATAATTAAACATCAATGAAGGTGTCAATTAATTTCCTAATTTCGACATCTAGCAAACACATGAAAAAATAAATAATTATATAAATGAGCAGAGATTTTTTATAAATATACATATCAAATGAATTTTACTCGAGTACGTATATAATATAACAATATAACAGCATATATGGCGGATCCCTAACAAAAAATACTATACTTAATATATATATGTACGTATACATATACATTAAAAGTGCATAGACAATTAAATATACATTAATTAAGGGTAATTCTTTTACACTCCTAATTTAGCATCTTATAATTTCAATTTCTTATAGTTTATAATATTTTTGTAGTAGGCACTAATGAAGTGCATAAAGTTCAAACAGGAGTAGTATATTAAAGTTGGTTTAATTAGCGGATTACAAAAATTCTCCATACACACTTGTGTTCTAATTCTCATCCTCTCCTGAACTTTAAAAAAAAGTTCAAATAGGAGTACTAATACCCTTTATCAATGCCAAAATAATATACTTTAAAAAATGCATCTGATTCTTGGTTAATTTCCTATTATAAAATTGATAATCAACCCTTGAGGTGACCCAACTGTATTAACGGTCCGACAGCCACATGTACAGTACATCTAGTTCGTTGCGTGAGACTGGTGCCTCCATTGACGGTTTATTACGCGCCACTTGTTCGCTCCATTGTAAAGGCCATCTTCGTGGGCCCCCGCCCTGGGTGGCGAGATGGATATGACCCATTACAACCAGGATCTGGCCCACACCACCATTTTTTGGGCCATAAATCACCACTAAGTCATGGGCTGTTGGCCTACAGCACCAGGTTTCTTCTACTTTCATCACTAAAAGGAATATAAAAACTCTGCGCCTACTACGATTATTCTCAAACGTGTCTGAGCCGGAGACACGTGGCGTAACATCCATGCATGCATGATGCATGCAGGTTAAGCAGCAGACAACACCTTCCTTTTTTGATGGAATACCATAAAACTAGATGATCAATATTTTAACTAAAAACCAAACTTTGCGGTGAGATACGATCTAGTGTTTAAATAAACTACAATTACGCAGACTGAATTTATCGTTTTATTCTTTTTAGGTATGATTGGTGGTGATGATAGTTATTTAACCCATCAAATCGATCTTTTCCGTGTTGTCTTAGACTCTATTAGACTATTCTTGAGGAATCTTATTCTTAAAAATTTGTTATAGAAAATTAAAAGGATAAATCCTCTTTAACTTTATGGAATTTATTCCATTTTGTTTGCCTAAATATGCACCTTCCTTGGTGTTTAAACGGGTTCGAGAAATATAAATATATCCTTCTAAGTCGATCCTAACAATTGTTCAAACAAGGTTGTTCTAAATTTTTAATATATAAGACATACTTGTATATATGTCGATATTTTATCAAAAATTATTTCATCGTTTACAAATTTTCTTTGAATCGGACGTCATATACAAATTTAATTATTAGATTGTTGTTAATTGCCAAAATTTAATGAAATAAGCATCCATAATTTTTAGAGCAAATTTTTTTAAACCCCCTAATTACCAAAAAAATTTTCTAAGCCCCCACCTATTTAGAAACTCTTCCAAAACTCCCTAAAACTTATAATGCCTCTTTTGCCCTTCTGACATACTCTGACGCGCGCTAACACGGACTGACGCGCGTGCTGACAAGGACTGACGCGTGCCCAGTGTAACTGTATTTTAATACAGTTACACTTCAACATAGTTACACTTCAATACAGTTACACTTTAATATAGTTACACTGTCACTGAAATTGAAACTGAATTTTAAAAAAATAACTACATTGAAACTCAATTTCAAAAATACAATTACACTAAAAAATAACTACAAATAATTACACTATTATTTTTTAACAAGAAAAAAACCTTGCAGGCCCATTAAAAAAAATTATACATTCACTAAAAAGACAGTTACATATTCAATAAACAAACAGTTACACCTTCATTAAAAAAAACAATTACATCTTCACTAAATAACCTAAATTCAGTTTCACTTGAAACTGAAAACAATTTCACTGAAAAATACAGTTTTTAGTGAAACTGAATTACTAAAATCAACAAAACTCAAACCCTAGGCTATGTTGTCCGATCTTAAACTCAAATCCTAAGCTATGATGCCATCATCATCCGATCTCAAACACAAATCCTAGGCTACACATCCATCATCGTCGAGATCTGTTTCCACCTGAAAATTTGATTTATCTTATATCAGGGGCGCAATTTGAATATAAACACTATGTTTCAAAATGCCAGATATATTTATTTTCACTACACTAACACCAAAGAACCTAATCAATTTCAGTATCCAAATCAAAGAATTGATTTAACAAACATAAAGAAATCAGAGAGAGAAGCATTTTGATACCAAAACCTTAACCATGGGTGGTTGGAGCCATCGAAATCTGAGAGTGGCAGTGGCGGAGGATGAGGTTTTCAAATTAGGGCTTTTGAAATTCGAAACAATTGAACCCAAACTTGTATACCAGTAGAGAGAGTATGTCTAGGGGAGAAGAATGAGACTGAAAACACATCAATACATCACCGGAATCGCCGGAAACGGCGGCTGAAAGTTTCGAACCTTCTCAGCGTCGATTTGTCGTCCACGGTGGTTAGTTGGACAATCAGAGACCACCATCACACTCACCACGTCAAAAGGAAGCTTCTGGAAGTGGCAAGCAACTGCGTCGCCGTCGAAATCTCAAAGTCATCAGCGGAAATGACGATCGGATTTTGGGCTGCGTTTGGGTTTCTATGGGTTTTTTGGGAAAGTGAAGGCCATGGATAGATAGAAGAGGAAAAGGCGAAGAGAACCTACTAGTTTAGTTGCAGTTGGCCGCTAGACGACGGCGATATCGCCGATCAATAAGCACGGGGAGAAAGAGACGATGGAAGAGAAAGATGAGGTTGGGGGAGAGAGAAAGATAAAGTGAGAATGATAGATAGTTAATAATTGTAAAATCAGAAAAAAGAAAAAGAAAAAAGAAGGATATAATCGAAATATTAAAAATAAGAAGGTCAAATCTAGCTAGGTATAAGTTGACCAAGGGGTTCTGAAAGAGTTTAAGTTCATAATAGGGGGTTTTGGGAGAGGTTGATTTAAGGTGGAGGTTTAAAGAGAATCCAACTCTAAATTGGGGGTTTATAAACATTTACATTAATTTTTATTTATTGGTCAATCATGTTATTGTTAATTCAATGACTATTTAATATAATAGATGACACTCGATTTCTCATTTAGAAGAGGTTATGTTTAAATTTAATAGACGACATTTGTTAATAAAAAAATTTCTAATGTTAGGCTTAGTTCAACACGATTATTAGTTGTAATCACTTTGCAATTTTGTAGTGAGTGGTTTTTTTAAAAAAATTAATCAACTATTATTCATAAATTTTAAATTCATAACTTATTTTGACATTAGAAAATGAATATCATTCATTAGACTAAATAGTTATTAGCATTGTATTTATTTGAGTTTGGCATTGAGAAATTTTGATAGGTGACCATCTCAAGTGATCCCTGCTTTACAATGTGCATGGAGATCTAATCAAATAGTATGGTTCCCAAAAAAAATCATATAAAATGGATCTCACAAATATAACAATTTAATTAAATTTTTGCAGTGTCAAATTGGGCTTTTTTTTTTTTGACCAAAGATCAAATTGGGCTTTATGGGAGGTTAACTTGCGTAAGGAATTTAGTTGATATAATTTAAAAAATAAGTTAATATACAAAACCTT
>QANT01006701.1:0-12823 GCA_003254885.1 Purshia tridentata
AACGTTAGAATGTGGAGTATTTTGGTCTCAGATTATAAAATTATATAGTTGGACATTTTCACCTTTTTTCAATTGATTTTTAATTTGATACACCAAGTTTTTAGTTTTTTAGTTTTTTAGTTTTTTTTCAATTTATTGATTTATAATTGGATATATATTCTTCAGTTTTAACATTATATCAAGCACAAGTCATTTATTGGGCCCAATGGTCATACGGATTTGACATCACTCAATATAATCTATCCACATATTTGATCCTATGTCGGTTATACGTTCATACTTAAAGCCTAAAGGGGTGTGATGATAATATAAATATCACATCGGAACTCAAAACCTTAATGACGATATGTAATTTCAAAGTCTCTCTGCATGTGCATGAGAAATTAATTTTGAATTTAACGTTCTAACTTTGACAACTTTTATTATATATATAGTTCAATTAGGTCCCATAGTGCATGGCGGAAGTGGAAAGCAATTGTTGTTGATTGAAGAAAAGGGTAAAGAGTTCTTCATATTCTATTTCTTGTTGCAAAGTCATATTCTGATTTCATCAAACTCTCATTTATCCAAATCATGGCCTTCTGCTACGTACTAAGCAAAAAAAATTAAAAAAGAACATGGCCTTCTTACTAACAAAAAAAAGATATTTGGCCTTCTGTGATTATGCAAGGCTATAATATATGTATGGATGCTCATTTCGAAGAGTCAAAGTTGTTTTTTTTTATTTTTACCCTGGGTCAAAATTGAAAAGATAAATATGTATATATATTATAACTATTTCAAAGGAATTATATTGTCTAATTAGCTAGAACTCAAAATAGCCACACTAACACACACACATATATATATAGTACTATATTCTATAAGTTTTCTCAACCTAAATTAAAAGACGTTATATGGTAGATGAGAGTGAAGGGCAAATAGGCCTGCACTTTTAATAATGTTAAAAATTTGAAGGTGTCAATATTAGAGCACCAGATCGAATGCTTAATTAACAACTAGTACTTATCCCATTAGAAATTAAATCCACACGTACTGTTTTTTATACTCATAAAAGTCAAAACAAGAAATATACGTACAAGATTGCAACGTAATAAAATTTGTGAAAATATAATTAGTTGGGTGACTTGGGTTGGGTCATCAAATAAATAATTCTTTCCTATAAGTGAAGTAGTATGCAGTCCAACCCAACTTTCCATTAGATACCTGGCCTATTTTAATGGAAGTATGGAGCCCCACTTCGGATGCCTTTCTTTTATTTTCTTGTATAATTAGCTAGCTGGGGAGCTTCTTTCTTGCAGAAAGAAAAAACGGAGAGAATGCGGAAACATAAATAAATGAAATGTAGCGCTATGTTTCGGCGTAAGTGCACAGTAACTCAATCTCTCTTTCCGCATTCTCTCTGCATCTTCTCTCCGTAAGATAGAAACATCCGCTAGTTGTTTAGGTTAGATATGCTCTTAAGTTTTTAGAAAATAGAACAACAATATATATATATATATATATCAAGCAAATACGTATTCTCCCTCATGTGTAACCAACATACACATGGCAGACATATACTATAGACGAATGCAGGCGGACCTAGAAATTCAAATCTATGACTTCCGAGTCCTGCAAATAAAACTCTGATACATCATACATATTAGACAATTATGTTTTTCTTTAAGAACTTTAAAATTGTAAGGAATAAGCAATATATGTCACGTTAATAATTTATTGTACTAGTGTTTTCCTATCCCTAAAAAGGACTTTTGAGTACTACTTTTTTTGATGCCTTGGCTTTAATTTGTTTCTTTTGATTTTTCATCTAATTCAACTTTTCTAAAAGAAAAATAGTTATCCCAAAACGCTTTTGGTATTGGCAAAAGTATTCCCAAGGACAAAAGTTTTTATTGGAAACAGACTAACTAGCAAGAGTATAGAAACTGATAATTAATTATATTATTGTATTGTAATGACAAATCACAATTGTGTCAATGTCACAAACAAAAGAGTTTTCAGATGAGGGCTAGAGGCTAGAGCCCCCACACGCCTAAATTGTCTCCTTTCCACACGAAAATGTACACTTGATGGACCGACTTATCCCCTCTGTATAAGAAGCCAAACCCAGTTCACTCATTCACCACCCCAAAATATCACATACCAAATTTAGAGGGAAGGAGCAGAGTGCTTCTCATCTTATCATTCATCTCCTATACCATGGCCATGGCTTACAATGTTAATCAGCTTCCAATGACTAATATCATCTTCTTCTTCTTCTTCTTCTCTCTCTTCATTTCTGGCTTCATAATCACTTCCTCAAAAGCTCAGATGGTGCCAGCCATTTATGTGTTTGGAGACTCACTGGCTGATGTGGGTAACAACAATTACCTCAAGACATCTCTTGCCAAGGCAAATTTTCCTCACAATGGTATCGATTTTCCAACCAAGAAAGCCACCGGGAGGTTCTGTAATGGCAAGAATGCTGCAGATTTTCTTGGTATGTTAATATATCAAATATCTTTACACTATACTCTATATATGCATATGTTTAAAGGTACGTACGTATATATATATAGAGTAGTCTTTAGCAGAAGTGATAATTAAAGGGATAATCACTTTAACTGCATGCATATATAAGAACTAGTTCCAAGGTCAAGGAAGAATTCCAAGGAAATTAATGTGATCGGACTTAAAAAATCTATGGTGTATATAGCATCTCTTTTTCATAATAACCAGTCATACTTGAATGTGACCGAAATAGCAACTGTGTGAGAAAGGGCACTCTATACATCCGGTAAATCGATCATATATATATATGCTCATAAGGTGTGATTAGGTGGAGTAGGCTAATTAATTAATTACAGGCAGTACTAGTGAGCATGGTATATATTTGCAATATAAGAATTAAGATCAATATATATTGCATAGCCTTTTTTAATTTCTTTGTAAAAATTTTATTAAACCAAATTAACCAAGCATTGGAGAACTTAATTAGTACTTCTTAATTACCCTTGTTGTTGTGATTGATGTTTGGGTGTAAAATGGATTA
The DNA here is from genome assembly GCA_003254885.1 of Purshia tridentata. Lineage (NCBI taxonomy): Eukaryota > Viridiplantae > Streptophyta > Magnoliopsida > Rosales > Rosaceae > Purshia > Purshia tridentata. The sequence goes on from QANT01006701.1 coordinate 3,035, forward strand.
TTGGGCAGCCGCGAAAGTGGGATTACCAACTTCACCACCATATCTGTCTCTTGTTTCCAAGCCCAACAACAGAAACGCATCCTTCGTAGCCGGAGTTAGCTTCGCTTCTGGAGGGGCTGGAATCTTCAATGGCACAGATGATCAATATGTAAGCCCAATAAAATATTCTCAAGCATCTTTCCAAAAAAAACAAAGTAGCATTTATTTAACATATATCAAGACCTTTCAGAAAGAGAAAAAAATAATAATATATATAACAGACAACATAGTTTAATTGACAACATAAAATATTTGTATTATGACTGTCGATCTAAATTATTGTTGAAATGACTATAAGTAATTTTACATTCGACCCTCAAATAAGAGAATATTACCTTTATTCATATTTAGAGTGAGGTATTCAAATTTTGGCCAAAGAAAAGAGTGAGGTATTCAATTGCTTCCCCACTTATTTTCAAAACACGTAACTACTTTTTTCAAGAGGCTCTAAAATTCAATTTTTTTGTGAAATTTCCGAAATTACCCTTGATTGTACTAATCGATACACCCCAGAGCAATCTTACAAAATTGTTAAAAGAAAAAATGGGTGTTAAATATACTGATCAAATGGTTGGTTACATATTAGATAGATTACCCATTGTAGTCCTAGATCACATAAAGGCCTTGGAAGACAGAGGACCTATTCATTTGTATTCTAAATCATTTTACTTATTCACACAGCGTCAGTCAATTCCTTTGACAAAACAAGTAAGCTACTATTCAGAAGTAGTGCATCAAAAGATTGAGCAACAATTAGGATCCCACCTAGCCCAAGACCATCTATCAAAATCTCTGTTTGTCATTGTGATTGGAAGCAATGACATCTTCGGCTACTCCGAGTCATCCAGTCTTCGCAAGAACATGACACCGCAGCAGTATGTGGATTTGATGGTGCTTGATCTCAAACAACATTTACAGGTAACATAATAGACATTAGAATACCTTCACACTTACATTTTAAGAGTTGAACCTCCAATCTCTTTCTACTTTTGTATTTGTTTGCTACATGTTTTTACTTAATACATATTATTGGTTCATTCTTTGATAATTTAAGTTTTTTTTCTTCTTTTGTTTGTTGGCAGCAAATTCATAGGTTTGGTGCACGAAAATTCGTAATTGTTGGGACTGGACCAGTTGGGTGCTGCCCAGCAGATAGGAGTGCACAAACAGAAGAATGCAAAGAAGAAGCAAACTCACTGTCTGCCAAGTACAATGTAGGGCTTAAGTCGATGTTGCAGAAATTGGAACCAGCTTTGGGCATAAAATATTCCTACTTTGACAGTTACAGCGTCTTGTTTGACATCATTCAAAACCCTGCTTCTTATGGTACTCATATCTTCTTTACATTATATGTTATATTAATTAAAGACTATCAATTATAATTATTAATTGGGTGAAATCTGTCTATACGTGTTTGTCAGTATGATAACATAAAAAAAGATGGGCTCTTTTTATAATTCAGGCATAGTAACATTTTAGCTGTAATTTGACTGAACCCAAATTTCATATTTCTCATTTCAGGATTAAAAGAGAGTAAAGCTGCATGCTGTGGACTTGGGAAGCTTAAAGCCAAAGTTGCTTGCGTGCCAATTGCATCCTACTGCTCCAATAGAAGCGACCATGTCTTCTGGGATAAGTTCCACCCTACACAGGCAACTAATAGCATCTTAGTGGATAAACTTTTTGACGGTCCTTCACAATACACATTCCCAATGAATGTGAAGCAATTAGTTGCTCTATAAAAGCTCATGAGTGCAGGCTCCACATGAAAGTAGCCACCTTCTTAACTTTTATTTTTACAGAATATAGATAGCCTTCTTAGGAGGTTACTTAGGCTAGGTGCATGTGCAGCAAAGAGAGAATGTGTACCATCACAAAATTAGTGGGTACACCTAGTTATATAGACTAGCTACCATTGTAGGTTGCTTTGAAGAAAAAAAAAAAAAAACACTCCAAATTTGAAAAGAAAAAAAGAGTTATATGCCACCATCTTGCGCTTCACATGAGTGGGAAGATTAAGCAAAGAATTATATGGCCTAATCATTTAACCTTCCTATTGAATGAAGAAGGGAAGATAATGTTGTCATCCACTAATGGTAGAGATAATTAATGCCTCACACATTGGCAGCCAGATCCAACTGAAACCTTCTGCGTTGAATATCATATTGGGAAAAGTTTATGCAAAGCAAAACATAAAGTTCATGAAAAAGAAATAAAGTAAAGCAACTTAAAATATTTAAATATTGTATTGCAGATCCGTATAGTTATTAAAACAAGTTAGGAGCCCAAAAAAAGTTACCTTTAGAGCTTTTTTAGGATTGAGATGAAAATAAATCCTGAAGAAACAGGCCTACATCACCCTTGTGAACATCAAATGCCAACATCTTGTCCACTAAATTCTGCATTTAAATAAAAAAAAGAAAAGAGCTTCCTACAATTAAAAACAGAAATATATGACAGAAAATGTTATACAGTTTTGTTTGATTGCTTTTCATGGTAGTTTAATGGCATGCTATGCACATCACTCATATTTTCATACACCACCCCTTGTATATGGTGCATGGCACGTCCAACGGAAATCCATAGCCCATATGTCAAATCATGGAAAAGGAATTTTGCAGGCGCAGTGTTACTCTATATAATATGTCATGTTTCATATCTGAGTTCAGTTTTTTGGATTAAAACCTGGTATTGCTGATCCTGAGCTGATACATTCTCATTGCACAATCGCTCAACATGCTTATTATTTCCAATACTTTCCAATATATGCGCTGCTCTCTTAATAACTTCCTCTGGGACACCTATATATACAATACTATTACTTCTACTAGCAAATTGATGCTGCCACCAACAGTTCCTTAGAATTAAGATTTTAGTCAAAGGGAAGGAAATACATGTTTGTGAACCCAAAGACTCATTTCATATTATGTGTGCGCACATGTATGTATGTGTGTGCACATGTATGTATGCGTGCACATGTGTGTGTGTGTGTGTGTGTGTGTGTGTGTGTGTGTGTGTGTGTGCGCGTGTGTGTGTGCGTGTGCGTGTGACAAGGAGAACTCAAAGAACTTTTCTCCCTTTTCTTAAGCTCCAACAAGGTACCAGCAAGTAGCGCACAATGCAGACCTGCAGGATGTAAACAGAGTGTGATGCCAAATAACATTATCCAGTAGGCATTCCCAATTTACATAGATATATATATATATATGGTCAGCTTCTATGAAGGGATGCCATTTTTGAAGTTGATATATACAAGTATGTTTGTTCGTACTTACCATAGCTAAGAAGTGCATGCCCAGGAACTAGCCTGCAAGAAACGAAAAGTAAAATTCCAAACGTTGAGTAGCAAAATTACATTCAACAGCAGTGAGAAAATGTAATATATGCATGAGGATGAACGAAAGATTTAGCTACTGACTGATACACATAATGTCACACAAGCAAACAGCAAGTTGGCAAGACTTAGATGCATGCCTAGTTGTTAGACGACATAGAAGTTCCACTTATGTAGATTGAATGTTCTAACAGATAGTTAAAGAATATCCTTTCAGTATGACCCCTGTGACCCAAACCACTATAAACCTTCCACGGAATGGCGTCTTAACCATTCCTAAAAGAATGACACATTTCCTTTGCCAAAATGCAATATATAGAGGCAATGAAAGTTTACCTATATAGGAATACAATATCCTCAACATCTGCAGAGTTGTCAGGCCTCAGCACACTCATGGTGGAAAACTTGATCTTCTTGGACTAAAACAAGCAAAAGAAAATACCCATCATCTCACACAATTTAAACATGGAACTATGAATTACTTGTATGTTAACTCTACAGGCTTGCATACTTTAGGTAAACAACTCTCACTGAATAACTCAGTCAAATGAGTGCACACCAGAACCTGCAAAAGAATATTGAAAAACCCATCAAAAGCGACCTTCAACTATCTGAGTGACCAGGTGCCCATCTAGTGAAGAAAAGTGTTGAAAAGACTAATTTGGAAGAACCAATTGGTACTGATATGCAACTCTCATTGTATGAAGAGAAGAGCCTGAAACCTTTGGGGGGTCATCATATGAGACAAAGTAGTTTATGGTTCCACCAAGCAGACCAACACCATCTGAAACAATATTGAGAATGTTTATACATTACTGCAACTGCTAAACTCAGAGGAATGTTATAGAATTTTTTCTTGCTTGAGAGGGAGGGGTGAGACTAACCTTCTGTAAGAGTACCTTTACCAAATTCATCCAAGAGGCACAAAGACCGTGAAGTTGCCTGCCTGTTAATTTTCTCAAATCAATGTATGATAGTCAAAAGGAATATTCTTATTCTTTTTTCTTGTTTTATTTTTTATACTGTTCTTGGTGTACAAATGTTCCTCAAATATAATAGATACTTTGAAGCCTTATAACCATTAAGACAGGTCAGAGCCTGGATATTACTAGAGAGGAAGCAAGGCAACCAATAATTACTAAATATTACCACTGTCCAAAATAATTTTCCAAGTCACCTGTTACTGAACAAATAAAGTCAACTTTTTACTACAATGATACAGTGTCATCATATGATTCATTTCATTTACTTAACTTGTATGATTAAAAGGAGAATGGTTTTCTCATTGTTCTCTCAGTAACAAGTTTAACCCTGCCTTCTTAAAATGCCTCTCACATTCCATGTAAGATAATCTTATCGCTTGAGCACTCTGAATTTGCCTAAATTACTAAAAACAGGCAAATTCAGGTCTATCACACTAAGTCAAAAGAGTTAAGACATGCATCCAGAGATGCAATACTGAAAGCTAAATCCATTAAATTAGCAGACTGAAAATTTTGAAGGGTCTATTTGGAGTATACCTCAGCATCATCCCAACTTGATGCAGATCAATCATAAACGTTGACTGTTCTGCAATCATGAGCTTGCTTCCCATTGCGCAGAATATTCTGTTAAGCATAAATAGAAACTGTGGTTGTTATAATCAATGGCATACAAAATAATACTGAATGTGAGAAAGGTGTTGGTAATATGCAGGTCAAACCTATCAGTCAACCCCACAGTTGCAGCATCTGCTGGTACAAAACTTCCTATGTGGGACAGGAAAACAATTAAAGCTACCTGGAAAAGAAAACTTGTCAACACATGTCGATTTACAACGGATTTCTGCACTAGAGGCATAATTAATAACCAATTATATGAAAGAGGCACCAAAAAAAATCGACAAAAAGGTGAATTAAAGATAAATATGCAAGTGGCATGGTATTTACACATAAATATGTAAGTGTTTCTGACTCAACGCAAAGTTCCCAATTTAGAGGATGTCCTTGTTACATAAATGGTCGGTACCTTAATTAACCCTGCCTTCTGAATAATCATAGCATGTTTACTTTAACATGTTTAACAGACAAACTTCAGAATCATACTCCAAATAGGTATTTATGAAGTGTTTTGAATATTGTCAACCATGTTTATTACATATACCATTGTACATGATGTTGATCTTATCACTACTATAGACTCAGCTAGGAAGATACGGTCAAATCCATTTATTTGTTGCAAGTCACAGCCACTAAAAGAATAGGCAAATGGATAGATGCTCGAAAACAGATTCCAATATTTCATATCTGGAAACCATATTTTGGACTTGAAGGAATTACATAAACATATACATATGCATGCAAAAATGCATGATTAAAAAGGAATGATGAATGACAAACAGACACACAGGTAGTATACCTGCTTTATGTAGATGCTTTTCCCTGAATAGTTAGGACCAGTGATGATATTAATTCTTCCTGAAACAGCAGAACCATTGAAAAGTAATTAGTATGCAAAGACGGGATCTCTTATTTTCCTGAACCGAGTCAAGCATAATTCAATATGCCACAATTAAATGTATAATTCCATACCATCCGTTTGAATCTTTGTATCATTGGGAACAAATGTGTCTACTGCCATTTCCTGCAAAACATGTCTGGAAATTGAAAGAACACTTGTTACCAACCCTAAGTAAATAATGATCCCAAGAGGTATTCTCAATGAAATGATACAGATAAACCAGACATCTCTCACCTTCCATTCTGTATATCAATCAAGCAATCCATGGTCAAAGTAGGCCTTACATAATTGTTTTGACGAGCAACCAGTGCCAGTGACAAAAAGCTAAATGCACACACAAAGATATATATTAGTACGAAAGAGATACTTGGAAAAAAAAAAATAATAGAGATTTATCAAAGAATGGGGTGAGGGAAGGGAGGGAGATAGGGCAAGAACACTGGAATTGAAATGATTCTCACCAATCAAGCTCAGCTGCAAAATTTACTGCCTTGAGCAGATGTTCTGAAAATAGAAGTATATGCGACACCAAATCTCGAGTAATTGCCCTCTCCATATCTTTATCAAAAAAATTTTGGGCATGAAATGAGTTGTAGAAAAAAAAAAGATGATATAGAAGTCGGCCAGAATGAAAATCAGTCTGATTGTCACATCACATCTATCAAAAATTAATAAATTGTGTACCCACAAGAGTTATTGTGTGTAGCACACACTAGGCTGCCATAACACATTGTTCATGTCTAAATTATCTGGCATACCTAGTATTTTATGATAGATATCTCCCAGCAGATTGTCCAACTCTCGTGTCTTTGGGGTACGATAAAAGAATCTTTTTGTTTCTCCTTCTGCATCAGAGAACTAAGTTCGATAGCTATATTTTCTGATGCAAATACATACTAGTTACAAAAGAAAATATTCAATTTTATTATGCGAGCATCAACTTACAGCAAATTCAAAATCTGGAACTTTCTCCAGGGTAGCTTCATCAAGTTTTTCTTCAAAAATGCACATTAAGTATCCTACAAGTCAACAACACACAAAAGGCATTTATAAAAAGGGAAAGGCATTGTGGAGATGTATCTAGATTAAACAAATCAAATTATCTTAAATTCTTCATGTACTGATTATCTGATAATTGAGAGGGACTCCTTTTTTGGACAGAATGAGAGGGACTTTATGTAATGAAAATCAGTATAAATTCATAATCTCACTTACAAAATACTTCAAGATACTATGTGATTGAAGCAAACCTATCTGGCGTATATAAACAATACAAGGAAGAAGCTTGTCTTTGAATAGATGAGGAAGACTTCCAAGTTCCATCTGTGACACCTGCAAGGCAATTGCACAATTAAAAAAAATTAAAAAAAAAAAACCTTATTTGGTTAATCAGCTCCAATCTACTTTCTTATTAGATGTATAAACGGATTGTATAACAGTTACCTCTTCCAGAAATTCAGGCAATTCCTCATAAATTTGCCTCAGCTCATCTAACTAGACAAGAAGAGAAGGGAATGATTTGTTAACATTACAAATAACTCAAAATCAGACAATAGCCCGCAGTACAGAACACAGGTACATGAAGAAGCATATAAGTTTAACTCACAAAAGAAATTCTATCATCTTAGTATTCAATTAACGGAAAATCTTCATCAATCTAACCTCATAAACAAAAATAAATAAATACTAAGACAACAACAATGATGAGATGGCAAATAAGGCAAACATGCATTCTGATTGGACAATTACGACAGGGAATTTTGGGACTTATGCCTTACCTCATCACAGAAATCATCTTTTACAATCGTCTCATATCCCTTCTCTTTACCTCTATTCACATCAAGAACACCAATTACCTACAAAACACATTGTTGATGGTATGATTGTTGAAGCATATCTAAATAGAGACAAAAGCTTCCACATTAGCCGATAATAAAGATGTCAATGCAGAGAAACCCAGGCATAAGAAGGAAATCAAAAGAATGCCATAACGCCAGGTGGCTACACCAGACATGATACAACTTATCACCAGTCCATGATGCAAAATGTTTGTGGGAACTGGACAAAAAGTTCAGAGACCAGTCCCTACTTTAAAAGGGAAAACTTACAGTAAACTCAAATGAGTTTCTGTCTGGGGTATGGACTATAGAGTTTCTACACATGCATGGTTTCAATCTATTGAAAGATTAATTTCTTCCTCTTATGGGATTAACGCTTAATATATTTCTGTTTTGATATTGCAAGAACAGCTGTAAAATATTGATGGCTACTTCATAAACTAACCAATTCATATATATAAGCAAGCTCAGTTGTAATGCATGAAGCAGCCTGCAAAACATTGAGACACAAAATTAGTAATTTAGTATATAAGTATAACAACAGAAAGAGAAGGTACAACCTAACAGAAAATGCAACAGAAGAAATATATTCATACCTTCTCAACAATGTCAAAATTCAAGTACTTTGCATGCTCTTGAAGACTCTCAGAAACACCTACTTCAAATATCTTATTCACATGCAAGAGTGAACAAACACTCTAAAAGAAAATTGTAAATAATGTTCAGTAAAAATACGAAAGCTTTTGCTGAGAAGTTGATAAAGTAAGGAAAAATGACAGTTTTATCTTCACTCTATAAAGATTAAGAACCACAAACCTTATTAATAAAAATGGAAAGAAAATACAAGTAGGATGGACAAGAAGTCCATCATATCCATGTTATTACACCCTCAAGAAAAGTACCTTTAAGAAAGCTGTCCAATCACCGCTGGTACATATGGAGCTTGGGGAGTTGAATTTCTTCAACAAACAAAAGAAAAGCTTCACAATTTAAAAAAAAAGATAACACGTGCAAAACAGACATTGCCATGATATACAGTTGTGCATGAAAGAGCTCTCAAATTTTAAACAGAGACTCCAGTTGTAGCTACAGACTCTAAACCATAAATTTTACTCTTGGAAAAGAAAACCATACAGAATGCAGCAGAAGCATAGAAGTAAGAATAAAGAATGGTACCTTGAGTATGTGGGGAATGTCCTTTACAGATTTCAGAGTTTCACGTAGAGAAATTATCAGTTCTTCGGAAAAAAGAAAAAATGATATCTTAATTGTCAAAGAAAACTTGCTTTGGCCATGACAAATATGGATATAAAGCTAATGATTTTAAGACGTCAATTCTCTATTGTCAAGAAAGTTCATTCAAAAGTTGTGAAAGTCAATATTTTATTCTTAAGGCACTGGTCTCAGGCTTCGGAACCAGTTTTATTAATATCATTTAAGATAGCATTGATCTTCTTTTGGCTAACTGATACAAGTCATATTTAAGCAGTTATGTAATTTATCATGCAAGGATACGGCATTGAGACGACTGTTCAAATTTTCGAGGTCAAGTATTGGCCTTAAGAACCAGTTTCTAGTATGACGAAAAATAGCATTTGTAAGAACCTTTGGGTTAGAATAACATCCAAAGAAGTTGCATCACAAAGTTCTCAATCAGAAAATTTACCTCAAGAGACGTCTCCCCATTGGCGTTACACACTGAATTAAGTAATAAGTAAATTAGCCCAATACAAAGCTGGAAAATTAAAAGAAAATTAAAAAAGAAAAAACTACTAACCTTATTCATCATGCCAAATACAGAGAATCTGCAATTTAAGAATATCAGAATATTTTTCAAAGAAAAATATTCAGAAAATAGTTTAGAATCTACCCTTCTTTTGCTCTACCAATGCCCATATGGCTCGGATGCTTATCTGTTTGGAATATCTGCAATGCCTGGTGAGCTGCTGCATCAAGTTTAAGAAAATTGTTTCTAATTTGTTTGTAAAGGAATACATTTTTTCCTGAGCATTATACCAACGTTGATAATATTTTTAAAGATAAGGAAAAAGCTAACACCCACACACCCACACCACCACC
>QANT01006702.1:0-26749 GCA_003254885.1 Purshia tridentata
TTTTTTTTTTGTAGGATTATGGAGGATTTCAGGCTAAGTTATAGTAAGGATCCTATGTTATAGTAAATTGTTTAGTTTTGTAATTTGTAGTTTGTGGATTAAGTTGGAATTTTTCCCTAAAACTAGTTTCTAATTTTGTGTGTGTTATTTGCAAGATCATACATCGGAATTTGTTCGATTTATGATTTGCGCTCGAGGTAAATTATTTACTGTGCTACAAGTGCAAAATTGTTTAAATTTGCAAAGTATAGTTTAAGGTGTTAGTTAGATTAACTTCGTTATTTAAATTGCAAAATTGATATTAATTATAAAATTTTCTTACATTTCCGATTAATTTGTTTTAATTTATTTATTACATTTAATTATTGTGATATTAGTTAATTATTTTGGTATGATTTGCTATTTATGCATATTTATTTTGTGTAGATAAATTCAATCTTGAGAAAGAAGACGATGTTTTGCTTTCATTTATTTGGGTCACAGTATGCACCACGGCTTCGTCCTCGTTGCGGTTTTCATATATATGCAAGTCTAAGCACTTTGGCTTTTGTTTTGATGGGATTGTGGTATCAAGGCAACCCATGCTGTTTTTAGACGTGTCTATGAATGGCCGACTAACACAAACATTATTTACCATTTTTTAATTTGGATAATTAATAAAAATATTCATAAATTTATTAATACAATTTGTTATTTTTATATAATTTTTTTTAATTCTTAAAAAAAGGGTTTGTGTGACGAAATAGTTTGTTGCCCCAGGTCCTTTCACCACCCAAAGTAAACGGAAATTTGTTTAAAAACTCAAATCTTTGGGCGACATTTGGGCGATGAAACTTGTTGTTGGTCGGCCAAAAGTATTTAGGGCAACTATTGAGTGACGAAAAATCATTTTCCTCGCCCAAAGATGATTTTGGGCGACAAATGTCGCCTAAAGCATGTTAAGGCAACAAATTAGGGTTTTGGTAGCTCAAAGATCATGGGGCGATTTGAGACCCCGAAAAAATGATTATAATTAATTTTGGAGTAATTGTGATTAAGGATAATTAAGTTATTAATTTGGAGACATTAGAATTTATTTGAGGAATTTTAACGGTTAATAGGGGGATTTAAGATCGTAGAAAATTAAGATAAATCGAGACAAGGTCGTAGGATTTTATAGAATGCTTTTCGGACCTCAAAATTTATTTTCGTGATTTAATTGGATTGTAAGGATTTCAGTGGACAATTGAGGAATATTACAAATTAGGACATGCCCAGTCTTGATCTTAGTTTAGTTGAATAGGTTTCGACTTAACGAGCGTGTAAAAGCGAATGAAACGCGATTTGGAGTTACGGTTTGGATTTTATGGACTTTCAAAGTTTAGGGGCAATTTTGTCATTTCACACTCAAAGGTTTAAAAACCCAAAATCTTTTTTTTTTCTCTTACATTTCTCTCTTCCTCTCTCTAGCCTTCCCATGTTCTCTCAACTCTCTCTCTCTCACCGTCAGCTTCCACCGGCGTGTGACGCAACGTCCAGCCACCGTTGCCGGTGATTTGGGTCTCTACTTTCTCCTCTTTTCCTTCTCTCTCTCCCCCATGCCCTTCTCTCACCAAGAGACAACCCAGAAATGAAAACCCCAGCCACTAGCCTCTTCTTCTTCTACGATCGGATCCTCCCCATTTCTGGCATGAATTCCTGCAAAACCAACCCAGAAAACATCCTCCTTTCTTCCTTCTCCTTCCTCCAATCTCCCTTGCCCCGAAACCCAGCCAAACCGAGCACCCAACTCAAACACTGCATGCGACGCCATGGCTTTCTGCCGTCGATTCCGCCGATTCCGACAGGGATTTGATTTGGTTTTGGTCTTGTTCTTCTCCTCTCATCAAGGCCTTCCTATGGGTGTGCTCAATTAAAGTCAATTAAGCCTAGAACAGAAAACCCCAAATCCAAACCCTAACCCTTGCCACTGCCCAATTCGATTTCCAGTGATTTCAACCTCAGGGATCATGGTTTTGGTATCAATTCTTTATTTCCTTTGGATTCTCTACGTTTTTCAATGGAATTAAGTAATTTGGGAGTTGAAATTGTGATTTTGGTACAGGTTTCGATCTACTGTTCCTGCGACAACCAGTTCCGCCACTGGTGGGGCGATTTGAACTTGGTTTTGTTTATGTTCTGCCCTACAGAACCTCCATAAGTGATTTCCTAAATTCAATTAGACTTTATTGTGCTTTGATTATGAAAATAGGTCCGGGCAGCCACCGTACGTGGCAGCTGCCACTCGTTCCGGCCATTTAATGGCCATATTGTCTCACTTGTGAACTCTATGTTCTTTAGTCTTGTTGGACAAGTTACCTAGGCTTGGAAACTCTTGTTCCAAGACAATTCTGGTCACCGAACCGTAACCTGAACTCGAAACTCTAAACAAACGAACCACACAAACACAGTCCTACCCATTCGTTAAACCGAAACCATTTACCAAAACGAAATAACCTCAGAACGTTAACCTTAGCTCTCGTTTACCAAAAGGGCATTTTGGTCATTTCTACTGAACCTCGTATTATCAATTCCGAAACAGGTTTATCTCGTTCTTTAAGTAACTCTAATCATTTTGTATTCGAATTAGACTTGAAGACGAAATCCTAGAAAGTAACCTTGGACTCTTGGTTCAGTTCAAGGTAATTTTGGTCATTTCAATTTCTAAACCTCTGTGTCGTTAGTTTCTCACAAAGTTTAACCCTAAACCTTTAAGCTGAAGGTAAGGTTTAATTCCGTAAGTTTGTAGAAGTATTTGGATTAAGGAATTTAGGTTTATCTTAAGATGGTTGTGTATTGGAATTAGGATTTAAACCCGTCAAGTGAATCGGTGATGGTGGGATGGAAATGACAATTTAGGATTTTCTCGAATGGACGTATGAGGTTAGGCTGAACTCTAAAAACCAGGCAGGAGGATCTGGAGAACCTTAACCTGTAATTTGGTTGTATTGAATCTTTGTTGAGAAATAATACGTGCATGCTATTACATGAATTACCTGACTACCTGAATTATTTGATTATAATATGAGTTAGATAATTATATATATATATATATATATATATGTGCATCTATCTGAACGTGCTTGTATTTGAATGTGAATCATGAATCATGAAAAAGGAACGGTGATGAGTAGGGGTTGGGATTTAAAGTCTGTTATTTGAATTCTAGTTGCGTGAGGAGTGAAACCCCCTCAACGGAGACTGATAAAACGATCTAAGATCCCAAGGCACATTAGGAACCTTCGACGGAGACCGAAGTTAGGATGTAATTTACTTTATGCAATTTATATTTTAATATGCATAGTACTGTTAACTTATATTATAGGGAGATTGGGACCACAGTGGTAAAACACATGGTATGGGACATGCGGTCTGATTGTTCTATAATTGAGTTAACAGCTATCCATATTATTAGATTTAAACCGAGGAAGTGTTGCATAACATTCATGCATTAATAGTATTATATTATATATTGTTTATAGCATGTTGTATGTTTTTCATTAAAGCTTCAATTTGATCAATTCTACTTGCTAAGGTCTTATGTCCCTAATGAGCCGTTGGTTTGAGCTTACCCCCTAATAGACTTTGCAGTTATTTAATCGAGAGTTAATACGGAACTAATTAAAGGAAGTTTTTGTGATTAAACTTGAGCTGAGTCAGAAGTCGATTATGATTTGAGAAGAGAGCAGTGTAAAGTTCAGGAAAAGGACTATGTATGTAAATTAAGCTTGAATTCATTTGTAATAAGAAGTTTATTTTAATTTATTTTAATTTCCACATCACATTCTGGTTATAGAAGTTAATTCTATAATTGGAGTCTGATTCACTCCTTAATTCGAGATTTACTCTTTAATCCCAAATTGGGGAGTGACAGGCGACAAATATTTTAGTCGCTGAAAGGGGAATGTTTCGTCGCTCTAGATGTGCTTGGGGTGACGAAAGATTGATTTTGTCGCCCAAACCCTTGGGCGACTGTCTTGAAGCGATGAATCTTGCGACGAAATAAGTTCGTCACCCAAACTGTTTCATGTTTTAGTGACAACCCATATGAGAAAACAAAAAAAAAGGCTTAACAATACGCTTTTGATTAGAGTTAATAGAAAGATAATCAATAATATAGGCTCTTTCAAACCCTTTAATCAAATTTGTATAATTTGATGTGACAGTCAGCTTAGCTTCAATTAACATTAAGCTTTGAAACTAATAACATTGCCTTCATATAATGCAAATTAATACTCAATAAGGGTGGACAATCTCATTTCTAATTAATTGACCAAAATATTATCTATCAAGGTTTGCAAGGAAAAACTGAAACCTCACTATGGGTTATGTCCACGGAATTCTTCATACCCATTGGATCAAATTGGTAAAGATTCACTATATATGTGTTGAGTGCACGAGAACCACATGGCTAATGCCCACTTCACCACACCTATGACAAACATCATCAGAAACCTTGGAAGCTTTATTTTGTGGGCTTTCCCTTTGTCTGTTATGATTTCACTTTCGTGTGATTTTTGGATAGTTTTAAGACCCAAATTATCATGACCACCATGGTTTAAAGTATTATGGCGATTAAACTCACACACATAGCCTCATTCATGCCATGACCATGGCCAATCATTCGCTTTAGGAAATTATGCAAATTTATTTGGATGAGACTTATGATTTATCATCAAATTATATCTCATTAGATTGCTGAAAAACATAAGGACGTGCAATTAAATTTGAAAAAAATCTTTGACTTGCACACTCGATGTTGTTGGTACATCACAACATTCGAGGCATCATGTCTTTAGTAATAAATTTCTTCCCACATAACTTCAGAAATAAACTAAGTCTAAACATATATAATTGAATAATACTCAATCACAGTCATAACAATCCTTCGGGCTGATCATAGATCTTTGGGGACCATAGTTGTCATGCCCCGACCCTCGGGCACATGACTAAAAACTGTTTCCTGTTTCCTGAAATTAATTCCTAAAGTTGTGGACCCATTTTCTGAAACTGTGAGCCATGAATAATAAAATAATTTACTGAAATAACTGTAACTTTACAAAAGCACGTTTATAAAAAAAATAAGCTGTAAAACTTTTACATAAAAATCAAGCTGTAAAATAACTTTCTGAAACTGCTGCTGGTCCCACTGCCTCGTCTTCACTCCACTGTCTCCTCAGCCTGCAAAACCAAACCCTGCACCCAACCACAGGTGCACCGGGTTTACATACAAACCCGGTAAGCTCACTAGAGCTCGTATGAGTGAAAACTACTGTAACCTCAAATTAGAAATTTAATAAAATAATCAGATCATAATCCATCTTAAGCCTCAAATCACAATCCAACCACAAGTCACAAACACAATTCTTATCCTGATCGCCAAATCCACTAAACCAATCGATTCCACTATGCCAAACTGTAATACCTCAATTTATCCTCGATTTAACCTCTAAACTGAAATAATCTCGAAACAATCCACGAGATCCTTACTTGGGATCCAACTAGATCCTCCAACTGGGATCCACTAATCCTCGAACAATAACCACTGATCCTTATTTAGAATCCAACTTAATCCTCAATTGATACCCACTGTTACTCCAATCTCTTACTTAAGCCTTTAACTTCAATTAACCTTTAACGCCTCGAGATATTCAATCCTAATTTCCAAACCCTCCTTAACTAGCAAACAACCAACAATCAACAAAGCACACAAGGCAAGCAAGTAACTGGACCAGAAAATTAACTGAACTGAAATTAACTTGATCTTAAGTTCACTCACAGTTTTCCGCACGAAAAGACTGAACTACCCTTCGTGCCCTTTGTGGCTCCTTTGCACGGATTCCAAAATCCGGCAGCACAACGGCATCGGAAACACAATTCTCGAGCCGAGCACACCTGTTAAGACCAGACAACCACCAAATTCACAAACAAGCCAACAAACAAACAAAACGAGCGGGAACCACCACACATGGTGGCTGCCCGACTCTCGGAAAAACACTCGAAAAGTTCAGAAGCTGACCCACAGGCTCGGGTGGTTGGCCCGAGGCCAAAAAACTACTGAACGGTCAATGGAACCCCCCACATGCGGCGGGTCCCACAACGGTCAACGGCGGTCAACCTGCCAAAAGTCAAAGTCAAGTTTAGCTGAAACAAATTACACAAGCACGTAGAGGAGATCGAGGGGATCGATTCTCGAACCTGGGTCGACGGCCAAAAGTGGCCGGAAACTGACGAAACTCGCCGGAAAAGCCGACGGCACCCCCAACGCCGATCCGCCGTCCACGGTGGTCCAAAGGTTCAATCGAACCCACCAACAGGCTGGGCTCGACGAGGGGAGAAGATCTGGGCAGGTAGGAGGTCGCGTCCTTGCCGGAAACGCCGCGATCACCGCCATGACGCCGACTGTGCACGCGTGAAATCTCTCTTTCCGGGCTGTTTCGGGAGGAGGCGCCACCACCGGAGGGAAGAGGGAAAAGAGACGAACACGGCGAGCCGAAGATCGGCTCCAGCCGCCGCCGGACGCGCCCCCACGCGCCGGCAAAAATCTTGGCTGGAATGAGTGTCGCGAGAGAGAGGAGCTTGCGGGAGAGGAGAGAGAAACTGAAAATTTTTCTAGGTTTTTGGGCTTTTAAAATCACCTTTTTCAAAATTACCAACTTGTCCTTCTCTTCACACGTCCGTAACTTTCAAACCGTAGCTCCGTTCGACGCGTGCTACGTGTCTACGAACTCGTGAGGACGAGACCTTTCCAACGAACCCAAGGTCAACGCGAAAAGACCTTCCGAACAAAAAGTCAACTTTTGCCCCCTTTTAAAAGTCAAACTTTAAAATTTGAAAAAGTCCAAAACGCTTTACTTTCCAAATAAAATCCCGAAAACTTTTAAAAAGCTTTTCAAAACCACTTTTGAAAGGTGCGGGGTGTTACAATAGTTCTCAATCAAATTAGTCATAGAGCTAATATGTTATTAATTGACTGTTACATATCCACCTATCAATCCTTCATGGATATGGTGGTGGAGAAAAATTATGGTCTTTGTGCAATCCTAGGGATGCATCATTGCCATGCTCAATTATCTTTGAGATTCCAAACTATCTTCTATATCAAGAATCCATGAAATATAATTCTTTCTTGAGATATCAAAATTCATCGAACTCAAGTTTTTTCAAACTTGACATTCTCGCAATACTATATTAGGATCCAATAGATAAATATATAAATTATAAAACTTCAGGTTCATAATATTAGGATCCATGAACTCTAGGTTTATCTATTTCAATATCCAAAACTTAGAGTTTGGAATTTTTGGTCCCCTATAAAACTTTGGGATCATGAAAACTTCGAATTCCAAATTCTAATCGATCTTATAAGCATTAAGGAACTTCATGCCCTTATAAGCCATCAAGAAACTTTAGGTCCTTGTGGTTATGAGGATCAAAGAACTTCGAGTCCTTATCTCATTGTATACTAATTAAGGCACTTTCCCCTAGTTTGATGATACAAGAATTGAGGTACTTTGGGCGCTCAGTCGATGTATAAGAACTTACGCTCTTTTGGCCTTCAATCGATTTATGAGGATCTTCAGACCATCAATTGATTTTGGTAGGATTAAGGATCTTCTGGCTCTTAATCAATTTTAATATGAAGATCAAGCAACGTTCGATTCTTGATCTCATTCATGAATATTATTGATGACAATTAATCAAATAATTGAATCAAACGGGCATAAACCAAAATTATATAAAGATTTAATTATTGGAACAAGATAGACCATATAGCCTTCCAAGTTACCGTAAATTTTGTATATATTGCCAACTATCATTAATCAATGAATACAACAAAGGAAATCCAATTAATGCTTATGGTAGGATATGTAAACCATATGACAGTGGATTTGCAATAGATGCATATTAACAATTAAAGGATAAACAAACCGAAAGACTTATATTAGTCTTATACAATAAATAAACCTTACAAAAGTATATAAGCAATCATGATGAGTTAGTGTACGGAAAATTGATTTCCACTTCAGAATATGAGTTATTATCCTTATCTTTCTGAACGCTTTCTCTAATTGTTTTTCTATCATCATTCGTGAGATAGTGGTCCCACCAGGCTTTGAGCTGACCAGTGAATCCTGCCAGAAGTAACTCCAAGATTGCACTTTCAGTTTTTTGGGCTCTATGAACATTGGTGGCCATTACCATTTTTTCCATATGCTGGACAATATGGTATTCACTCATGCCGTCAATATTCCATTCATAGAGGTGTGAGGCATTATAAACGGCTTGTCCTTGATCTTTTAGTTCATATGGAGGTCGATTGGAAAGGGTCTTGGATAATAAGGTGTTAAAGGTGAAGTTTTTAGCTTGTTAATTTGGGAAGCCGGGTTTTGGTTAATCATTTTTATCGAGCTTGAAGGTTTTGAAAGATGAAGGTTTTCGAGTTTTAGGTGTATTTCTTTCAAGACTTCTTGGTCATTTTGAAGGTGAATTTCCTTTCCTAATTCGAAAGTTTGAAAGATTGGGAGTTCCTTTCCCTTAGATAAAGGGACTGGCTGCTCATTCTTGACTAAGGCTTCTAGTCGATCAAGTCGATCGCCTAGAGAGTCAAGGTATTGGTTTGTAAAGTTATTTTGATCTATTACCTTTTTGATATCTTGAGTATTCACTTCTCTATCTGGGACGGAGATAGCTTTGAAGGGTGAAGCTTTGATAGAACTACCCCGGACTGTGAGAACAAGTTCTTCAAGGGGAGGTCTTTTGGATTCTACTGCCTTATTACCAGAGGTAATCCAAGTTTTTGTGGGTTTGTTTGAGACGTTAATCTTACTGAGAAAAGGATAAGGGATTTTATTCTCTTCACAGTAGATTGGTAACCAATTGAAGAAGAGTACATGAATCTTATGCTTGTTTAAGAATTCATAATACTTTTCTTGGATCCTAGGTTTCTCAAAGTTTGCCGAAAACCATTTTCATTTTTCTGTGTTTTCTTTAGACATATAGTCTTTTCGTAAGTAATCTTTGTCTATTGAGAAGTTTTGATTAATTATTGTGAAGATTTGGGGGTCAGAGGTATCTACCATGGAGGACAAGGTTGGTGAACCAGGTTCTTCGTTCTGGTAAAATACTTCTGGAATTTTATCTTTTGAGATTTCCCTTATTTGAGTGGGTTTTTTAAGTAATTTTGGGGCTTCGGATTCTTCGCTAGAAGAACCATCTATGTTTTTGTTAATATTTAGGTTTGTAAAGTCTTTGCTGGTGGTTGAGACCAACTTAGACTTTAGGAATCTTTTCGACTGTTCTTTTCCCAGATCTGAGGCAGACTTTCGGGCAGAAGAATAGTCATCTATAATTATTTTGGTTTGTCGTTTGTTAGAAAACTTTATACCTACGCTGCCGTCAGGCTCTTTGTAGATATAGTCTAACTGTTGGTTTTGTATTTTTGCGGGTGGTACAGCATCCGATAATTTCCATTCGCTGGGCAGATCAATATCATTCCAGTGAATAATTTTTGGGATACTGACGTTTGCTCTTCTTAAATCGATTTCTAAGAGGAGTGTGTATCCTACAGGATTTGTTACCAGAGCTTCTGGTAAGATTAAGGTTTTGAGAAGTTTGTAATAGATTCTGAAAACTATAGCGAGAGGCTGGGCTCCAGGTGTCATGTCATAGCCCTTTGTTTTGACATTGAGAACAAGAGAATTGAGGATTCCTGGGTCTGAGGTAGACACAGAGAAGTTTGGGAAGCAATCAAAGTGAATTGGACCGTTGCAAAGGCTGGATTCCACCAAGCCTAGCATCGAGTCAGAGAACCAGTTGTGTCTGCAGTCACATAAGGCTACCAACACAGAGGTTCGAAGACCATTTCTGGTTAAAGGTGTAATTCTTACTTGTACCAGTCCGATATGGAGGTACTTGTAGGCTTTTTGGAAGTCTTTGATTATTTGGGGAGTAAGGAGTTGGATATTTTGGTGATCAGTCTCAAGAGGAACCACTCTCTCTTGGACCTTGATATTGAGTCTGGAGGAAAAGTCTCTTTCCTAATTTGTAAATTTCTTTGTAATCTCTCTTGGGTAACTTCCATTTGTAAAGGCTACTGATAGGGATTTCGGAGCTAAGCTCCTCACTATTGATAATTGGGTCTTGGTCTGAAGTAGAGGCCATAGAAGACATTGGGATTAAAGAGGGAGTTTGGCTTTCGGAACGATGGTAGGATGCACTCCTGCTGACCAACGGACTTACCCCGGGACTTACCACACTGCCCTAACTGCCGGGACCACAGGTTGCTACCTTCACTACCCCTCGTAAGGGTTCCTAGTTCCTCTCTCTCTCTCTCCCCGCCTAATGGCTCTGATACCAGATACCTATCCCAGGACAAAATTACCCTAGTGATAGAACTTTGAGGGCTCCTTTGAGTTGGCGGATTTCAGAGTTTGCAAGATCAATATCTATTCTTGCAGATTTGAGGTCGTTGTATCTTTGGAGATAAAGGGGCTCGTTTGGGTGAGTGTTTGCTAATTGTTGAAAACAGTAATTTGCATAATCAATTGAAACAGGTAAAATATATTTTTGTAGAAATCTTAAACGAATCAAATAAAGAAATCTAATTGACATTTGAAATGTGAAATACTTTAAAGTAAATTTGAATTTGAAATTGAAGGACTTACAAATTTGGGCTTTGAAAATCAAAGCATTATCTACAGAAATT
This sequence comes from Purshia tridentata, assembly GCA_003254885.1. Classification (NCBI taxonomy): domain Eukaryota; kingdom Viridiplantae; phylum Streptophyta; class Magnoliopsida; order Rosales; family Rosaceae; genus Purshia; species Purshia tridentata. Next base: position 10,727 of record QANT01006702.1, read on the forward strand.
TGGGATCTTCAAGAGCAATCGGACTTACAAAGATTTATAAGTGAAAGCTCTTAAAAAAAAAAAACTCGATGCCACAAACCAGGCAACTGAGTCCTTAAATAGACTTGAGATTACAATTGAATTGATAAAATTTGGAGTCTGTTGGGGAAGACCAGACATTTGGAAAGGTAAATAGTAAAGATTCTTTACTGTTAAACCTTTTGCTTTTCACTATTGGCTTTTTTGAAAGTTTGCTGTCCGCTTGTGTTGGTGGAAGACAAGAGTCCGTGACAATTTGCTTTTTAAAAGTTGTCCAGATCATCATACTGAGTATCTAGGTCTTGGGAGTCTTGAAAGTGGGGTACTTGAGCTGGCACTTGGCTGTCAGAATTTGAGGCGTCATCTTCATCATCACTTTTTGAAATTTGGCTGAGGACTTCTTTTAATCTTTTGGCATATTCCTTGCGGGATGAGATTGAAGATAAATCACTTTGAATCGTAGATTTTTGCAGGAGGAACTGTGTATGTTCTTCGCTATAAGGGAGAATCGAGGATGGGATTTAAACCATTCCATGACGGCTGTCTTGGAAAAACGGTCAGTTTTGAATCCATCCTACCATTTTACCTTGAAGCTGCGCATGAGGCAGGGGCTTTGGGAAAGAGTCTTTTGAGTTACATAGATTTCCCAAGAGAAAATCTATGCAATGTTCATTGTGCAAAAGAACCAGAAAAGTGGATCAATTGTTTGAAGACTTTCAGATTTGAGATTCTTTTGAAATAATTGAAAAACCGGGACCAGTTCTTTTGGGAGAATTTCATCAATAGTACCGAAACGATGCCAAATGTCTTTAAACTAGAAAGGAACTTTAAGATTGAAATTGTGGCAAAAGAAAATAAACCAGGAATGTTGATGGTTTTTGTTTTGAAGATAGAAAACATTTGTCCAAGCGTCAGCATAATCCCAATAGTAGAAATGTTGTGGGGAAAATTTTTGAGAAAGTTTTTTCATGGTGTTTGGATGTTGTCCCCAATCACCAAGAGTTAAAACCTTTTTTATTTGAATTTTTGAATGTGTGATTTGATCCTGGGTTTTGTTATGGGTAATAACGATTGAGTCAGTGTCTACCAAGATGAATTCATAAAACTTTTGAGTATTTGATGGGCTTGTTGAAATAAAGAAATTTGGATAAGTCAATTTTTTTAAAATCATATATGGGTCCGGATCATTGACTTCATCCTCAATATATAAAATCACTGCCGGCTGTGTTTTGCAGAAATAAAGACTTTTGTTTGAAGAGACAGAAGCTTTGTGAGATCCAGGCCTGCCCAGAACCTGAAAACTGTTTGTAACTGGGATGTCTTGTCCGAGGACACTGACGAAACTTTGTGGGGTTCTTGGGGCTTCTTTTGGAATTTTGGTATTTTGGGCGTAAGACGCCTTTGTTGAAGGTGAGGCTTTATCACTTATTTTCCTTGAATAAATTCTCTAGTAAGAAAATCAGGAAGAGAATTTTTATCACCTTTGATAAATTCAATATCAAAGTCAAAAATTGAGAGCAAGGCTTGCCAACGGGCAAAAATTTGTTTTGCTGCCAGATTTTGAACATCCTTTTCTAAAACAGTTTTTGCCGCTTTGCAATCAATCCGTAAAAGAAACTTTTGATTAAGAAGGTCATCTTGAAATTTTGTCATACATAGCACTATAAATAAAATTTCCTTTTTGATTGTACTGTAATTGGCTTGGGCTTGGTTCCAAATTCCTGAGGTAAATCTAACAAGTTGTTCAGAGTGACCATCAAGAGACCTTTGTTTGAAGATTCCACCATACCCTTGATCAGAAGCATCTGTCTCAACAATTTTGAGGGCAGATTCTTCTGGAAGGCTAAGACAAGGAAGACTCTTGACGAAGGTCTTGACCTTTTTGACTATTTTTGTATGTTCATCTATCCAAGGTGGCGGATTTTTCTTAAGCCTTTGATAAAGAGGTTTGCAGATGAGAGTGAGTTCTTGAATAAAGTCAGACACATAATTGAGGCATCCTAGAAATCTTTGGAGTTGGGTCTTGTCTTTTATTTCATCAGGGAATTTGTCGACAAAATCAATTGATCTTTCAATTGGGACAATAGTATTTTGATAGATGTGGTGTCCAAGAAACCTGATTTTTGTTTGGAAAAGTGTAATTTTTGTTGCCGAAAGAATCAAACCATTTTCTTTAATGATCTTAAAGAAAAGGTTCAGATGTTTCCAATGTTGATCTATTGATTTTGAGAAGATGAGAACATCATCAATATATACTAAAGAGAAATTAGTATAAGGATTGAAGATATCATTCATCATTTTTTGGAATTTTGAGGGAGCATTCTTGAGACCAAAGGGCATTACGATCCACTCGTATTGCCCAAAGGAAACATTAAAAGCTGTTTTGTACCTATCTTCTTCGGAGATCTGGACTTGCCAGAACCCGGATTTCATGTCAAATTTTGAGAATACATTTGCACCGGTTAGACGTTTAAGGAGGTCTCTTTTATTGGGAATTGGGTATCTTATCCATTTAAGGGCTTTATTTAGAGGTTTGTAATTGATTACAAGCCTCGAAGCACCTCTTCCAGTTCAGAAGCTTTCTGAACATAAAAAGCAAAACAGCTCCATGGGGACTTGCTTGGTCTTATTAGGCCTTTATTCAGGAGATCCTAGATCTCCTTTTTACAGTAATCAAGAAGTTCTTGGTTCATCTGGATTGGTTTGGATTTTGTAGGGATTTTCTTTTCATCAAAGTCTTTTTCGTAAGGAAGTGTAACAAAATACTGTTTCCTAAAAGAAAAAGCATTTGGGGCTTCAGCACTTAATTCCTTGATTAGTTTGGTTTTGAATTGTTTGATTTGTTTGACTAATCTGGGTTAGGCCAGCTGGGCTTCAATTCGCTTAATTTCAATTTCTTGTTTTAGAAAATGGATTTGGGTTTTCTTTCTCTCTAAGAGGTTGATCTTGTCTTTTATAAGGAGGTCTTGTATAGTATTGAGATCCTTAGTTTTGGGTTTCTCTAAAAACTCTAGGGTGACGGTTTTTCCTAGAAGATTCGTAGTGATACCTTCAGGGATTACTGTAAACAGTTGGAGGAGATTGAGAAAGGGGGTACCATGTATTACTTCCCTTTCGATGTTTTTGACTACTATGAAGGGGGTTTGGATGCAAATTGGGCCAAAATAGACATGGGTCTGAGGAACTTTGTATTTGATATGTAAGGCTGTTCCATTTGCGCCACTAAGGCTTTCTTGAGTTTTTTCACAGAATTTTGTGGGAATAATTCCTTCACATACACACTTTAGATCTGCTCCGAAGTCATGGAGAGCTGTAATTGTTGTCTGAAAATCTTTTATTTTTATTGTGATTCTGGTTTTCCATTTTTGGTAGGAGATTTGAGAAATAGTTTGTAGAAAAGTGTCTTCTTCGGGTTCTTTGATGGGCTTGTCTGCTTCGCTTGGGGTCTGAGAGGCCGCATAAGAAGCGAGGCTAAGATGGACAATAGCCAATTGGGATTTTACTTGAGCTACCTCTTGTTTTAACCCATTGACTTCTCTCTGGAGATCTTCTAGAGAAATGGTTGTGGGCCTTTGGACTGGGAGATGTTTTAATGTGTCTCTAAAGTTCAAGAAGGGAGGAGCTTCTTGGGCTCTAGAGGTTTCAGGTTCTTTTTCGAGGATGGTTTTGAGGGCCTTGAGGTATTAGGCCTGTACATCAGGGTTTTCTATTTGTAAGGCAAGGTGTAGTAACTCATTTTTTGATTCTTGGCTAATTGTGTTAACTGTTTTTCTTGAGATCATATTAATTTTTTGTTTTCCCTTTTCTTTTGCTGAACAATTTTAAGCAGAAGTCAATTTTTTGGAAGGATTGAGACAAGTGGCTAGATTGATCAGAATTGGAGTCCCACTCAAGTTTATCTAATTCAAATTCTTCTTCAGAGATTTCTTCATTTGAAGAAGTTTCTGAATCAGATTGGGAGTCTTGGGCGAGGATATTTAAGATTTTTACCTTCGTTTCAGAATCAAGATTGATGTTTTTAAGGGCCTTTCTAACCTTACACTGGGATTTGAAATGTCCAGGTTTTCCACACCTGTAGCATAAGGGAGTGTCTTGGGCTTGAGACTGGCTAGGCCTCTTGGGCTTTCTTTGGAATGGCTTTTTTGATGGGCCATCAGTCTTGTAAGAAATTTGCTTTCGAGGGGGCTTTGTTGGTTTATAGAACTTTTTCTTATGAGGCTTTGGAGGAGCAGTATTTTGAAGTTCGAACTGTTCGCAGAAGTTACCTAACTCCTGCCGAGAGGTCAACTGTTCCCTTTTCATTTGGGACTTAATTTTGAGGTTAGTACAGAGTTCTAATCCTACAGTATTAATAGCACCGATGAGTTGGCCGTAGGTCAGTTCTTCGTAAGGGATCTTTCCACCGAAAATTTGTCTAAGTTTAATCCTACCCTTTTCAGCAAAAAGATTAGGTAATCCTGAAATAAATTTCTCTTTCCAGAAGTATTGGGCACAGTCATCTCTCATCAGAACTCTGGTGAGAAATATATCTTTGTACCAGGTAAAGTCTTGGAGTCTTTTACACTTACGGTTTGTAAGGGTTTCTTCTGTTCTATTGAGGAGAGTTTCTCCATCTCCGACGAAGTGTCTTAAGATGGCATAAATTAAAGTGGCAATAGCATTTGGACTTGGTTGGCCTTGGTTATCTAGGATAATGTTATTATCCTTATCTTTCCGAACGCTTTCTCTAATTGTTTTTCTATCATCATCCGTGAGATAGTGGTCCAGACCCATATATGATTTTAAGAAAATTGACTTATCCAAATTTCTTTATTCCAACTTGGCTATGTATATATAAAGGGAAATTTTATTAAATATATCACTTTAGTCACACTATATCTTTTTTTATACCACTTCAAATCACTTTTATAATTTTGGGAATATACCACCACTTTAGTCACACTATATCTTTTTTTATACCACTTCAAATCACTTTTATAATTTTGTATCTTTGACCAAAAAGTGAACAAAAATGCCCTTCACTCTCACAAACTCATCTACCGCTTTCTCTTGCTTCCCTCTATTGCTACCAGCTTAAAGGTTTGCAATCGATGATTACTCTTCGCAGCTCATAATCTCTCTGATTAATAATGGCATGTCATGGCAAAAGTGGTTTGGGTGGCATATCTCTCCAACCCATTTTTTTTTTTATGGGAATGTTCAATTAATATCCCGCAACAAACAAACTCATCCCCATATCACGCTTCTCTCTCTCTCTCTCTCATTCTGATTATGTGAGGTTGTTTATGCTTGGGTTCTTCTCAATTTGGTACAAAACCAAATCTAGCCATCATTACATTTGTCACGCCCCGACCCTCAGGCACGTGAACAACTGTTGAAACTGCAAACTGGAACTGTTTCTTGAAATTGTGGGCCCTTTTCTGAAACTGTGAGCCATGAATATAAAATAATTTACTGAAAACAACTGTAATTTATAAAAGCACATTTATAAAACCAGACTGTAAAACCAAGACTCTGAAGAGCTACTGGTCACACTGCCTCGTCTTTGCTCCACCGTCTCCTCAGCCTGCAAGTCTGCAAAACCAAACCCTACACCAAACCACAGGTGCACCAGGTTTACACACAAACCCGGTAAGCTCACTAGATCTCGTATGAGTGAAAACTACTGTAAACCTCAAATTAATACCCACTAATACTCCAATATCTCCCTTAATCCTTTAACCTTAAATAACCTCTATTACTCAAACAACAGTAACCGATTCTCGCCTAATCTTTTAAATTCAAAATTCTCAACACCTCACTGTCACTCTTTGAAATACCCCAGTTTTAAAGCATTTCATAAAATTCATTGAAAACTCTGTGTAGAAATCCGCGTTTGAAATCCATTTTGTAAACTCTTTTAGAAATCAATAAATCTGATCAAAGTCCCAAATTATAAAACAAGAACTAAAATTTAATAATCAAAAATAAACTGTAAACTGACAAGATAAGTAAAACCATCACCCAATCCACATCCAGCTAACCTGCCGTACGTACATGCGCACGGCTCATAACCTGCCATACGCATGCAGGGCCAATAGCCTGCCGTACATGCGCAGGGCTCACAACCTGCCATACGCATGCAGGGACAATAATCCTGCCGTACATGTGCAGAGTTAGGGTCTGTCATACACATGCAGGGTCAATAAACTGCCGTACGTGCACGCAGGGCCACCCCCAAAGGGCAAGGCATCCTGACACACGGCGCAAAGCCTATGTGTGTGCCGTGATGGCCAAAGACCTTATGCAATCTGAGAAGCTGAACGAGTACCAACTGGGTGCTCTGAAAACAGTACCAATCCGAAAAAGAATATTTTCATTTCAAATCACCAAAAACCAGGTTCAAAACCTTTTTGATATGACGAGAAAATAAATCCAAACTCGAACTTAAAATTAAATCCTTTCTTAGAGCACCAACGTTACCAAAAACTGATAAGTAAGATCAAATCTTTAACTTTATCCAAGAATAAACTGAATTCTCAAAATCAGTTCCCAAAACCAACATCCACACTAAATCACCTTAAAAAGCAATAACCTTAAACCCCGGGAATCTCAATCCTAACCAAAAGTCTCCACCTGGACTCATTAATCCTCAACCATAACCACTGATCCTTACTTAAAATCCAACTAATCCTTGATTTCCCAAAATAACCTTTAAACTGTTGGGATTTCCAATCCTAATTCCGTACCCTTCTTAACTAGTAACCAGCAACCAATCAAACAAGCACTCAAAGCAACCAAGTAACTAACTAACTGAGAATTAAATAATCTTAGGTTGACTCACTGTGACCACGCGAAAAGACTAAACTGCCCTTCGTGGCTTCTTTGCTCAGATTCTAAAATCCGGCAGCATAACGGCATCGGAAATACAAATTCTCGTGCCAAGCGTACCTGTTAAGACCAGACAACCCAAGAAACCAACCAGAATTCACAACCAAGCTAATAAATCACAGAAATGGGCGGGAACCACCACGCACGGTGGCTGCCCAACCCTCGGAAAACACACGGAAGTCCGAGAAACTCACCCAAACTCACCCACAGGTTTGGGTGGTTGGCCCGAGGCCAAAAACCAAGGAACGGGTCGCTGGTGCCACCACACGCAGCGGGACCCACGACGGTCAACGGGTAGTTAACGGCGGTCAACTGCACAAAACTGAAACTCAAGTTTAGCTAAAACGAACTACACAGGCACGTAGAGTACGTGGAGGGGACCAAAACTCAAACCTGGGTCGACGGCCAAAAGTGGCCAGAAAAGGAGGAAAACTGGCCGGAAAGCCGCCGGCCTCCCTAGCTTCGATCCGTCGCCCACGGCGGTCCAATGGCGAAATCAAACCCACCAACACGCTGGGCTCGACGAGTAGAGAAGATCTGGGCAGGTGGGAGGTCGCGTCGTTGCCAGAATCGTCGAGATCACCGCCGTGACGCCGACTGTGCACGAACGATTCTTCTCTTTCCGGGCTGTTTCACAGGGAGTCGCCACCACAGGAAGGAAGAGGGGACGGAGGCGAGAACGGTGAGCCAAAGATCGGCTCCAGCCGCCGCTGGACGCGCCCCCACGCGCCGGCGAAAGTCGCGGCTGGGTGAGAGGCTCGCAAGAGAGAGAGAGACGCGTCGGGAGAGAGGAGAGAGAAAGCTGTCTGATTTTTTGGGTTTCTGTGCCCTTTTTAAAAACCAACTTTCCAAAATTACAAACTTGCCCCTCTCTTCCCACGTCCGTAACTTCCAAACCGTAGCTCCGTTTGACGCGTGCTACGTGTCTACGAACTCGTGAGAACGAGACCTTTCCAACGAACCCAAGGTCAACGCAAAAAGTCCTCCTGAACGAAAAGTCAACTTTTTGCCCAACTTTAAAAGTCAAACTTTAAAATTCGAAAAACGCCCAAACCGTTTTACTTTTCAAATAAAATCCCGAAAACCTTTAAAAAGCTTTTCAAAACAACTTTAGAAGGTACGGGGTGTTACAACATTGATCTGGGTTTTTGGATTTACTGTTGTGTTATTCAGGTTCCAGCACAAACCCAATAGCTGTACTTCTCCAAATTTGGACATGGATTTATTGTTCCAGATTTAAAATTCGGATCTAGGTTTGCTGTTGTAGATTTGGTCGACACATGGTGCTAGAAATAGTGTTGTAGCGAGTTCATCATATTTTACATATTTTTTTTTTACATTTTTGGCCGACAAATGGTCGACACATAGTCGACAAGCCATGGTGCACATGGCTGTAGCACCATAGCACCATGTGCTATAGCCATATGTGTAGCTCCAAGGCTTGTCAACCATGTGTCGACTATTTATAAACAAAAAATGTAAACAAAGTAGAATCTATGAACTCGCTGTAGCACTATGTCACGCCCCGACTCTCGGACACGTGAAAAACTGCTGAAAACTGACAACTGTTTCCTGTGGGCCCTTTTTCTGAAAACTATGAGCCATGAATATAAAATAATTTACTGAAACAACTATAAGTTACAAAACCCTTTGCATAAAACCAGTCTGTAAAACCTTTTACATGAAAATCAAATTGTAAAATAAAGTTCTGAAATGCTGCTGGTCCCACTGCCTCGTCTTCTCTCCACTGCCTCCTCAGCCTGTTCAACCTGCAAAACCAAACCCTGCACCTAACCACAGGTGCACCGGGTTTAAACACAAACCCGGTAAGCTCACTAGAGCTCGTATGAGTGAAACTACTGTAAACCTCAAATTAATAAATCAGTAAAATCATCAAATCACAATCCATCTTAATGCCTCAAGCACAGTCAAACCACAAAACAGAAATCATAAACCTTAACCTGATCACCAAATCCTCTAACCAATCAAATTCACTGTCCCAATCTGTAATACCTCAATTATCCTCAATTGACCCCCTAAACTGGAAATCACCTCGAATTACACCACAAGGTCCTGACTTAGAATCCCACTAGATTCTCCAATAATCTTAGAATCCTTGATATCCATTCAGAACCAACTTAAACCTCAATTAATACCCACTGATACTCCAATATCTCCCTTAATCCTTTAACCTTAAATAACCTCTATTACTCAAACCACGGTAACCAATTCTCGCCTAATCTTTTATTTTCAAAATTCTCAACACCTCACTGTCACTCTTTGAAATACCCCAGCTTTAAAGCATTTCATAAAATTCACTAAAAACTCGTTGAAATCCATTTTGTAAACTCTTTTAGAAATCAATAAATCTGATCAAAGTCCCAAATTATAAAACAAGAACTGAAATTTAATAATAAAAAATAAACTGTAAACTAACAAGATAAGTAAAACCATCACCCAATCCACATCCAGCTAACCTGCCATACGTACATGCGCACGGCCCATAACCTGCCATACACATGCAGGGTCAATAGCCTGCCGTACATGCGCAGGGCTCACAACCTGCCGTACGCATGCAGGGCCAATAATCCTGCCGTACATGTGCAGAGCCGAAGTCTGTCATACACATGCAGGGCCAACAACTGCCGTACGTGCACACAGGGCCACCCCCAAAGGGCAAGGCATCCCAACACACGGCCCAAAGCCTATGTGTGTGCCGTGATGCGTCCCAAAGACCTTATGCAATCTGAGAAGCTGAACGAGTACCAATTGGGTGCTCTGAAAACAGTACCAATCCGAAAAAGAATATTTTCCTTTCAATCACCAAACCAATTTCAAAACCTTTTGAAATGACGAGAAAATTAACCAAAACTCGAATTTAAAATTAAATATTTTCTTAAAGAACCAAACGTTACCAAAAACTGATAAGTAAAATTCAAACCTTTAACCTTAACCAAGAATAAACTAAGTTATCAAAATCAGTTCCCAAAACCAAAATCCACACTGAATTACCTTAAAAAGCAATAACCTTAAACCCCTGGAATCCCAATCCTAACCAAAAGTCTCCACCTGGACTCATTAATCCTCAACCATAACCACTGATCCTTACTTAAAATCCAACTAATCCTCGATTTCCCAAAATAACCTTTAAACTGTTGGGATTTCCAATCCTAATTCCGTACCCCTCTTAACTAGTAACCAGCAACCAATCAAACAAGCACACAAAGCAACCAAGTAACTAACTAAACTGAGAATTAAAAGATCTTAGGTTCACTCACAGTGTTCCGCACGAAAAGACCAAACCGCCTTTCATGGCTCCTTTGCTCGGATTCTAAAATCCGGCAGCATAACGACATCGGAAATACAATTCCCGAGCCAAGCGTACCTGCTAAGACCAGACAAACCAAGCAACAAACAATAGAGTTCACAACAGGTTCACAACCAACTGAAACGGGCGGGAACCACCACGCACGGTGGCTGCCCAACCCTTGGAAAACACACGGAAGTCCGAGAAACTCACCCAAACTCACCCACAGGTTCGGGTGGTTGGCCCGAGGCCAAAAACACTGAAAAGGAGTCGTTGGAACCACCAGACGCGGCGGGACCCGCGGTGGTCAACGGGTGGTCAACGGCGGTCAACTGCACAAAACTGAAACTCAAGTTTAGCTAAAACGAACTACACAGGCACGTAGAGTACGTGGAGGGGACCAAAACTCAAACCTGGGTCGACGGCCAAAAGTGGCCGGAAAAGGAGGAAAACTGGCCGGAAAGCTGCCAGCCTCCCTAGCTTCGATCCGCCGTGTATGGTGCTCCAACCACTCGATCAAACCCACCAGCAAGCTGGGCTCGACGAGGAGAGAAGGTCTGGGCGGGTGGGAGGTCGCGTCGTCGCCGGAATCGTCGAGATCGCCGCCGTCACGTCGACTGTGCGCTCCTTGGAGCTCGTGTTCTGGGCTGTTTCACAGGGAGGTGCCACCACAGGAAGGAAGAGGGAGGAGGCGTGAGCATGGGAAGCCAAGAACCAGGCCAGCCCGCCGCCGGACGCGCCCCCGCGCGCCGACTAAAGGCGCGGCTGGGAGAGAGAATCGCGAGAGGGAGAGAACCTTCGGGAGAGAGGAGAGAGAAAATGCTGTCTGATTTTCTAGGTTTCTGTGCCCTTTTTAAAAACCAACTTTCCAAAATTACAAACTTGCCCCTCCCTTCACTCGTCCGTAACTTCCAAACCGTAGCTCCGTTTAACGCGTGCTACGTGTCTACGAACTCGTGAGGACGAGACCTTTCCGACGAACCCAAAGTCAACGCGAAAAGTCTTTCCGAATGAAAAGTCAACTTTTTGCCTAACTTTAAAAGTCAAACTTTAAAATTCGAAAAACGCCCAAACCGTTTTACTTTTGAAATAAAATCCCGAAAACCTTTAAAAAGCTTTTCAAAACAACTTTAGAAGGTACGGGGTGTTACACACTATCTGTAGCATCATGTGTCGACCATTTGTCGAACTTATATGTTGACTAGATTTGCAACAACAAAACCCCGCAAGTCCATCAATGAAAAATCTTCATAACTACAAGGCCCATATTCCTTTCTATGTTTGTTATGAAAACATTTACCACCAATTGTATGGTTGATTGATTAGTTCTTTCAACATCATCATCCTCCTCATCTTCCCAAAAAATTTTAAAGAACCCAACAAAAAAAAACACAAAAGTTGAAGTTGGGAGTGTTGACGTCTGTATATTGGGTGGGAGAGAGAGGAAACCTGAAAATTTGGGGAGAGAGAGAGGAAGAAAGAAGGGGAAGGAACTGGAGTATGAATTTGGAGGTGTAATTTGGTCAGAATTTAGGTCAAAGAGCTTTAAAAGTTTAACTTTGTTTGGGGTTAAAAAAGTTTTTTTTTGAATTAATGAGGTATACTAAGTAAAATTTCCCTATATAAAATTTTCCTATATAAAACACACATATTGCTTGAAGCCTTGAATCAGATAACATAGTAATCACACTATCAGATAGCAAATACCTTTTGAATAAAATGTAGTAATAAAAACTCGGCAAAATCAATTCAACTATATGATATAAAAATGAAGCAGATAAATCAAAAATCAAAAAGAACCCGTGTGCCATATATAAGGAATCATGCGATCCAATATGAATATTTCTAGCACACCGTGGGTTGATTAATTGAAGAAATAAGAATAAAAAATTTAGAAAAGAAATACACCAAACGCTATTTGTGTTCATAATTTATTATGAAATAAGTGAAAAATATAGAAAAAACAAAAGAGAAGTATGGAGAATTCAGAGTATACTAGATTTCAACTCGCACGTTGCTGCGGGTTTAAATAATTTTTAAAATTTAGTTAAGAGTTATAAAATTTTAGTATAAGAATTAATAGAGATGCAAGAAAAAGGTATATTTTACATAAATAGTAGGGTTTATATACATTGATATCAGTATTTGATCTGATTCTTTAGTTAAAAAATGCATGTTGATTGTTATGTTAAGATATTGTCTATATCTTAATAAACCAATCAACATTCAAAAAAGGATTAGAAGACTTAATGAGACATTGTTTTTGTCTCCATAATCAAAAGAGTTGCAGTATTTAACTGCTCAGTGTTCAAAAAAGTTAACAATAGGATTAGTTGAGGTTGTAATCTTGATTGTTGGTGGGGCTTTGAGCTTCTTGTGGATTTTCTGCAGGTGTAGTTGTCTCTATCTCGCTGCAAATTAAACAACAATATGAAGCTAAAAAAAAGTTAACAATAGGATTAGTTGAGGTTGTAATCTTGATTGTTGGTGGGGCTTTGAGCTTCTTGTGGATTTTCTGCAGGTGTAGTTGTCTCTGTCTCGCTGCAAATTAAACAACAATATGAAGCTAAAAAATCTATGCATAAAAGAAAGATAGGCTGATAAATAAAGTCAATAATAACATTTCTCATTGATTTTCATGTTTGGTTGATTTTTCATAATTTTTTTCAACCAATAGATTAGCAAAAAAATGAACCAAAAACAATATCAAGCTATATATTCATGTTTGGTTGATTTCTCACACTCAATCTATTCCAATCAATAGAGCAGTGAAATAATGAACCAAATAAAATGAATTTATAATTGGGGTATGAGATGATAATAATTTCTATTTTATTCTATTCTGAGTATGAGAAATCAGATTGGATTATGAGGAAAAGTGAAATAACAAATTTGGCATCTTTGAAAACACGTAAAAGATATATTTCTTGTCCAGTTGTTCTAATTATATTGTTATCTACTTTTTTGGCCTTTAAAATCATACTAAACTAAGGTTTTTTTTCTTTGGCCAAGCATACTAAACTAAGGTTAAACAATGTGAAAAATTCAATTTGTTTTTGTTTTGGAAGAGAAGTAAGGTAAACACTGTTTTGTTGATTGTGTTTCACCAAGTTTGAAACACTAAGAAAAAAAAATTTATATGTAAAGCAGTTTTTTCTTTTTCTTTTTTCAAAAAACCAAACACTAATAGTACTTATAAAAAGCACTTCTAAACAGAGTCCAATATAGTAGTAAGAGTATGTATTAAGTAAAGGTATTTTATATTGTTACACAACTTAAAAGATTTCATTCAAAATATGCAAATCATATTATGATAAATATACTGCTAAAATTTCATGTATAAGAAACTATTTTGGGCATACCAAATATGTAGCAATCATTCCAAAAATTTTTGAAAAAAATAAAAAAAAAGTATTGATTATTGCATGTTGTTTCATCAATTGGAAAACTTTGAAAGACTTGTACCTGAAAATGGGAGTGACTCTGTTTGTGCTCATTGTATGTGCAAGTTAAATAGAAGTAAGCATATTTATAATTGAAGAAGAATGAATTGTATGTGCAAACAAAAAGAAAAGGTAGGAGGGAATAATATGAAAAAGGGAGCAGAGAATAATATTAAACATAAATATAACAAAATTAAAGTGTGTTAAAACAGTTTGTAGTAGAGCAAACCTAATATTACATCTTGGTTTAGATGTTTTTAGTGGAAGATTGTCTAAAATTGAAGAACCCAATTAAATAAGCTTATTAGAAATGAAATTTCCCTGACATAACCTCAAATTAATAATAGCATGATACGCTCAAAAAGTTGAGTTGGTCTGCAGGAGCTATGTTACTTCTTTAACTAAAAATTCTATTTACTGGGTTGACTTTGATTATGAGTGCACATGCATCTTGATATCGAATTCAATTTGAAATTCAAATGAAAACATAAATGGTAGATGACCCAAGAAACATGCAAACGCATTTCATTTGACAGGGAATGGATGCTAACAGTCAAGTCTTTTGATCTAACCAGATGAATCTAGTACTAATATAATTAATCATATCAGCAGATGGAATATTTATACAAAAACAAAAAAAGACAAAACACAACAGTAGTTTTAAACAAAAAATCAATAATAAACAATGAAGCCTTCTCCTTTACTTTGCATTCTATATTTCTAAACCAAAAAACAAAACAATCGATACAAACTTAGAGAAATACAAACTCACCAAAGAGAAAGCAAGATTGCACACAGTAACCCAAGGCAAAGACAGCCCAACAAAATAGAAACAGAGAAAACTACGAAGATAGAAAATTTGACTTATCTCGTGAAAAGCAGGAACCAGCGAATGGACAGATTCGCATCCCACAAAAAAAAAAAACCAAAATCAACGATGATGAGAAAGCCAGATCACGATCAAATACTATGCTTCTCATCAAGTACTGAACCTGCCACAACCTCTGTCAATCACTGATTACAAAAGAAAATTGGGAAAAAAATCAAATCAAAACACGTGCCTTATCTTTGCTCCGACATGCACCTGCAATCTTCATCAATGTAACGACCCGTACCTTTTAAGTACACTAAAATAGGGCCCAATGTTGACTTTTGGTTCTAGCAAGATTCTAGCTTTGACCTTGGGTCCGTTAGGAAGGTCTTGGGCTCACGAGTTCATTGACATGCGGCATGGGTCGTTTAGAGCCCCGGTTAGAAAGTTATGAACGTGATAAAAGAGCTCAAGGTTGACTTTTTAAATTGCTCGGAGTTTAGAGTTGACTTTGACATGGTTGCGTAGAGCTCGACTTCACGAGTTCGTAGACACGTAGTATGCGTCATTTGGAGTTACGGTTTGAAAAATATGGAGGTTCAAAGTGAGGGGCAAACTTGTAATTTCGTTGAAATGGGTTCAAAATTCCAGAAATTTCTGGAATCTCCTTTTCCCTCTTTTATTTCTCTCTCCTCTCCCCTCTCTCCCGCACATTCACTCTTCTCTCCCTCTCCTCCTCCTCTCTTCAAGGCCAAACTTTGAATGGCCATAACTTCTTCGTTTGATGTCCGATTCAGGCGATCTTGGTATCGTTGCAAAGCTATCGACGATGCCTTTCCACTGATGGTCTCAGATCATCGTTCCGATCAGCCGTGAAGACGCAGCAGCCCAGTTACAGTCACGCCACCGCCGTCGTTCTTCGGCGATTCCGGCCGTTTCCAGCCCTGTTTGGGTCGGATTTTTAGTGGGTTTTACTCCCCTCTTCGTGTGCTTCCTTTCCCCTAAGGTATTGTCCTCTAAATTCCATTATTTTCGTTTATCAATTTTTGGAGTTTACACACCCATTTCGGGTTCTCTTGGAAAACTAAGATTTGGTGGCGTTTTGAGTTATTTTGGACATTAATCACTCTTAGGAACTTCCAATTAAGGATTAGAACAAGAAATTTTAAGGAATTTGAAGAAATTGAAAAGTTGGGGAAAATGGGGTTTATGCCCATTTCGGGTTTGGCTTAGACTTCCAAAATTTATTCAAATTGTGTAATGTTGTGGGCGATCTCCGTTATTAGGAACATATAATCGAAGTTGGAACGAGAAATTTGAGGAATTGTGAAGGAAATTAAAAGTTGGNAAATTAAAAGTTGGGTAGTGGATGCTTAGGTCCATTTTAGGATTTCTAGAAATCCAAGGTGTTTATGGTAATCTAATTGAAATTGGGCGTGATTTTCATCTTTAGGAACGATCTATTGAGGTTTAGAATAATTGGCTTGAAGGAAATCGGAGAAATGGTGAGTTTGGGACGAAATGGGAAACTTTTTGGTGGCCAAAACGATACCCGGACGACACTCGACCAAGTT
>QANT01006703.1:0-46106 GCA_003254885.1 Purshia tridentata
TAGTTTGACATTTATTATATCATCTTACGTATCATCATTCTATTGGACAGGGTTTTTCTTATTTTTAGAGTTTTTATTTTTATTTTTTTAATGTCCAATATATAAATTTCATGTAAATTGTCATGTAACGAAATATAAAATTATGGTATGAAAATGTAGTAAGTATAATATTGTTGTATGAAATGTACATGAATTTATTATTTTTGGAAGGAGAATTAAATTTAGAATCTACCCCTTAGTTCAATCCCTATGTCACTAGCTTAAATGCGATTTTCTGATTTATAGCTGATTGATTTAACTTGGTAACCTACGAGATATTAACATAAACTCATAAATCTTATATAATATTTGACCCATTTATATTATATTATTAAAGTACTCACTTTCTATGTATGTAACTCCAACAACAACAAATTAAAAACCTCATAGTTTTAGGAAGAAAACAAGATCACAAGGCCGCCTATCCAAGCATTGCAAGAATGGGAAGCAAGGAAGCATATGCAGCAGAGAGGTACACATTCTTATACTAACCCAGTTCACTTTAAAATTTAGCCACACTAAGGCCCTGTTTGTTTGGCCGGAATCCATACCAGAAATAATGGGAATCGGTTTCTCTTTCCATCAGGACATGATTTTTCTTGTAAACCATTTCATTGTCTAGATTAGTCAGAAAGTGGGTACAATTTATATTCTCATTCTAGCATTCCAGCCAAACAAACAGTGCTGAAGTGATCTATCAAAATATTTCAAGGTGTGTGTTGCTGTGTGCCTGTGTAGGTATGCAGTGGTTACAGGGGCAAACAAGGGTATTGGCTTTGAGACAGTGAGGCAGCTTGCGGCTGAAGGCGTGGTGGTGGTGCTAACAGCTAGAAATGAGAAAAGGGGAACAGAAGCCACATCAAAGCTCCATGAGATGGGTTTGTCAAATGTAGTCTTTCATCAACTGGATGTGTTGGACTCGGTTAGCATCAAGTCCTTGGCCAACTTCATACAGGTCAAATTTGGTAGGCTTGATATCTTGGTAAGGTTTCTATTTAATTACTTCTATTTGGAAGAATGTGCCGTCACAAGTTTACATTATCCAAAAAAAGATGACCTCAAATTTCAGCCAAAATTAGTGTATTGATAAAAATATTGGTACCATATTTATTGACTACTTCAGTGTTCATATATGTCCTGTAAATATACGTAGGATTTGGATATATCCTCTACTTAATTGTTTTTGCTTGACTATTAATTTTAACTTTATATTATAAATTCAAGAGTGCGAGAGTAGAGGACAAAATGAATTCATATATAACACGTTTTGGGCGTGTGTGGGATTATATCCATGGATTTATAATTCATGGATTTAAAATATATGACTAAAGATTTAATCAAGTAAAAATAATATAAAATGATCTATTTGTGTAAGTGGCCCTATATATCTCTGAGAAAAATATTTCCAGCAATGTAGTACATGTAGCATTACTCCAGTAGAATACCCAGCTGCAGAATATTGAGGGATGAGCTAACCAATAGAAATCATAGGTGCCAAATGACCTTGTTTCAGTAGCCATACCTGAGCCAATAGGTACCTCTTTATCAGTCTTATGTCCAAAGTTAGTGACTATATTTGCTGGTTCTTTAGCTTTTCCATGTTCTCAAAATTTAGTGATTATAAGGTCAAATGGTCAATTTATCGTTTGATTCCTGCAGGTTAATAATGCCGGAGCTTCCGGAGTTGTAGTTGTTGAGGAAGAAATAAAAGCCCTTAACATAGATCCCACATCTTGGGTAAGTTAAGGCTGTATCTCACAGTTCTCACTCATGTTCATGTAGCCACAACTAGCTAAGAATCAACACCTTTAACTAATTTTCTTTAAAATGCAATGCAGCTTTCAGGCAAAGCAGTTAATAAAGTTCAAGGTGCAATTAATCAAACTTATGAGAAGGCTGAAGAATGCTTGAATACTAATTACTATGGTGTCAAAAGAGTAACCGAGGCTCTCCTCCCACTCCTGCAACTCTCCTTTGCAGGAGCAAGGATTGTGAATGTCTCCTCCCTAAGGAGTGAACTGAAGGTCAGCCTAGCCTTTCATCATTCACATCATCATAATTAAGCATAACTATCATCAACTAGTCCATTGGGAAATGAACCCAATTGCATGTGTTCATCTGCTAAGTTGATAAAAGTATTGGAATCTTCGTGGTATGAGACTCTAATAGGTGGGATTATAAAACGGAATGTAACTTGATTTGTATATAGGGATTAGGGTATCATGTTATTGGTATATACATGTTATCAGACTGTCTGTTTGAATAAGTACACATCCAAACAATAATTTACCTTAACTATCCATGATTGAAATTAACAATCTAGAAACATAAAATGCTGAGAAAACAGTTTCCTTTCCTGTATGCATATGTTTTTGGAGAATCCAATATAAGCTGCATAACAGACCAACATGGAAATTTACTCATATTTCATTCATCAAAACTAGTCATTGACCCCAAATTAAATTTTTCTCTCATCCTCTTGTCTCTCTTTGAAATTAACAACCCTCTTTCAACAAGATCTCTAACCAAACAATCCATGCAGAGGATTCCAAGTGAAGAGATAAGAAATGAACTTGGGGATGTAGAAACATTGACAGAGGAGAAAGTGGATGCAGTTTTGAGAAGATTCATGCATGATTTTAAAGAAAACTCACTTGAAGCCAATGGGTGGACAATGATGCTGCCTGCATATAGCATTTCCAAGGCCACCCTGAATGCCTACACTAGAATCCTTGCAAAGAAGCATCCCAATATGTATATCAACTGTGTGCATCCAGGCTATGTTAATACAGATCTCAACTGGCATACAGGGACAATGACTGTGGAAGAGGGGGCTAAAGGTCCACTCATGTTGGCTCTGCTACCAGATGGAGGCCCTACAGGCTCCTACTTTGATCGCACTCAAGTAGCAGACTTTTGAGATATGGGTGATAGTTACCTAGTTTAAGGAGCATTGCTATAAATAATCCTAATAACTATCTATTGCCATATGGATGTTATTATTATTATTGTTATTGTTATTATCGAGCTTGGGTGCAGGGAGAGTAATTTTTACTACACCAACAACTTCATTTCCACATATACATATGTAATTTTTTTTTTTTTGGGCAGTAAGTTAGGGATGGCACCTTATTTTCTTGATTTTTGTTTCTCAACTTACATGGCATTTATATTGGATATTAAAAAATATATATATAACAAAGACAAACTTTCCTATAAATAGACAAGGGTTTTGCTGTTTTTTTCATTCGGACATATTCAAGCCTGAAGAGTCTCTCTCTTTACCTGGGATTTGCGGCAAGAACTCGGAATTTCTCCCATCAAGTGCCGCAAGTTTTTCTTGATGCTACAAGAACATCAAGTTCTTGTGATATATATTTTCATTGACATGTTGTTTGATTTATTGCTTTTATTTTATAATCTCGATTAATGAAAAATATTTTTTTAAATGATCTAAAGTATTATGTTGGATAAGATATGAGAATAATTATTTATGTAAAATATGGCATGTCATTATGAAAATATTCTATGAAACAAAAATCTTTAAGATAATTACTAAAAAGTCCATTTTAGAGCCCTTTGTAAAAATAAAAAAATATTATAAAATAAAAAACTCACAAAAAGGTTGAAATGATAAATAGCACACTTTGTACAAATAAAGTCCACATTTGTACAAATAAGTGACCATCCATGTTATTTTTTCCATAAATTTTTTTATTACAATTGATAGAGTGACAATTAATAGAGTTTTTTTTTTGCAATTTAAATAATTATTAGTAACATTAAAAGTTCTACTGTTCTAGCAAACTAGGTGGACTAAAAGTGGTTTTTAGCCTAAATAAAATTACTTTTACCAATTAGCATAAAATGTATGTAGCTAATTAATATTTAAAAAATAGATTGGGAGACCTTAACTCTTCATTTACACTAATTCAAGGTTCATTCAATTTGGATTTTAAAAGTATCTGTCCAAAATCTGCTAGTATTCAATTAGTATTTAAAACAATTTCTCAAAATCCAGTGATATTGAAAAAGTTACTCATTTTAATGAAATTCGTTAATGATGAAATCTGGTTGGATTTTGTTTGGAGAGATATAAATACCACAGGCCATTACAAATCCAACATAGGTCTCTTCAGATAGTACTCATCTGAAATAACCTCATCAAAGCCCACCTCAACAGTAAGGAAAACATGCACCAACCCTATCCGAATTAAGCATAATTGTGTTGGTTGATGAGTTTTCAATAAATGGAATAGATTGTTTTTGGGGTTCTTCTATATTAGAATTGCATAGATGTAAGAAGTAGGTTTGAAGGGATTTGTTATTCTTTTAACTCATTTGGATTTATTAAGTAGGTTTTATTTTTTTCTAAAAGTTTGGAAGAAGAGAAGCTAGCTTTGAAGAAAGACGACATAGATATCATTAAAATAATAAAAAAATATGTAACCATATATTAACTTGTTGAGCTCCACAGTTTCAGGAAGAAAAACAAGAACACAAGGCTTATCTAAGCATTGCAGTAATGGGAAGCAATGAAGCAGAGAGGTACGTACAATTCTTGTATTAACTCAATTCACTTTAAAATTTAACATTATTCTTGTATAAAAAATGGGAATAAATTTCTCACTCCATCCAGGCATGGTGATGTATATATGTATATGTTGGCTTGCAAACCATTAATTTCTTTGTCTCGATTCTTAATTGTTCCAAATGTTAGAAAGGGAAGTTCAAACTTCCAGAACAGTAAAAAAAAAAAAAAAAGAACAATATTTGCTACTCCCTCTAGCATTCTAGTCAAACAAACAGAACCTAAATGATCTATAATTAATAAAAAGAAGTGCAATATTACATTGTGGTGTGTTGATGTGTAGGTATGCGGTGGTTACCGGAGCAAACAAGGGTCTCGGCTTCGAGATAGTCCGGAAACTTGCTTCTCAAGGCATGAAGACCATGTTAACTGCTAGAGATGAGAAAAAGGGAAGGGAAGCCACATCAAAACTCCATGACTTGGGTTTTTCAAATGTAGTCTTTCATCAACTTGATGTGTTGGACCCAGTTAGTATCCAGTCCTTGGCCAACTTCATTCAGGTCAAATTTGGCAGGCTTGATATCTTGGTAAGGTTTCTATTTACTCCTATTTTTAAACATATACAAATTGTATTGATAAATCATTTGTATCATATTTACTTACTATATTACTAATTATATCTCTCGTACCATAGATAGGGTTCATTAGATTTGAATCCTCCTTTCTTATTTTTCCTTTGCTTGTTTTTACTTGACTTTTAATTTTAGCCGTATATTGTAAATCAGAGAGTGCATGAGTAACGAAGAAAATTGATTCATCTTACTTTTTGATTAGGTGTTGAGTCATTCACTGATTCATAGCTTCTGAAACAAGTAAAACAAGTATATAGTAAAGAATCCAAATTCAGTATTCATCTTAAGTGGATCCCACTTTGAGAGAGATGTTTACAGAAATGAAGTAGTATTGCTCCAATAGAATATGGAACTTAAGATGTTGGGACATGAGCTAATTATCAATAGAAAGCATACTTGCCAAAGGTAGTGATTGCATTAATTTGTTGGTTCTTTAGCTTAATTTTCAATGTTCTGCAAAATTTGGAACGAACTTTTTACCCTTGGTGGTTAAAAATAAGGTCAATTGTTCATTTGATTCCTGCAGGTTAATAATGCGGGAGCTTCTGGAGCTGAAGTTGATGCAGAAGGTCTAAAAGCCCTAAACATTGATCAAACATCTTGGGTAATTAAGTTAAAGGCTCTCACTCACTTTCATGTAGTGAAAAAACTAAGAATATCAGCACCTTTAAACACTAGTTTTGTTTATGCAGCTTTCAGGCAAAGCGGCCAATGAAATTAAAAGTGTAATTAAATACACATATGAGAAAGCTGAAGAAAGCTTGAATACTAATTACTATGGTGTCAAAAGAGTAACTGAGGCCCTCCTCCCACTCCTGCAACTCTCTACTGGAGGAGCAAGGATTGTGAATGTCACCTCTATAAGGAGTACACTACAGGTCAGCCTAGCCTCTCATAATTTACATTTTCATAATTAAGCATGAATATTCTAAAAGGGAATGTAGCATGATTTGTATATGGGGTAATCTTTTGCTAGAGTTTGAACACCACATTCAAATAAGAATTCACGTCATCATCAATATATATGGTGAAAATTAACAGTATAACAATATAACATGTCGACTGGCTAGTTATAAAACATCTCTGATTTTCCCATATCATAAGTTTTCATCAAATCCAATATGAGCTATATGACTAACCAACATTGGCATTTTCTCTCATATTAACATGATTCACCACCCCTACATCCTAAATATCACTCCATGCAGAATATCCCAAGTGAAGAGATAAGAAATGAACTTGGTGATGTAGAAGCACTGACAGAGGAGAAAGTGGATGCAGTTTTGAGAAGATTCATGCATGATTTTAAAGAAAATGCATTGGAAGCCAATGGATGGATGATGATGCATCCTGCTTATACCATTTCCAAGACCAGCCTCAATGCCTACACTAGAATCCTTGCAAAGAAGCACCCCAACATGTATATAAACTGTGTGTATCCAGGCTTCATTAAGACTGATCTTAACTTTCATACAGGGACAATGTCTGTAGAAGATGGAGCTGCAGGTCCACTCAACTTGGCTCTTCTATCAGATGGAGGCCCTACAGGCTGCTTTTTTGATCGCACTCAAGTAGCAGACTTTTGATTCAGCAAATTATAACGTCATGTTTTTTATGGTTGTGGGTGTCATTCTGAAAACCCTCACGAGACTATAACTCGTCCTCTAAGGATAACTTAGGGGTTTAAAGGCTTATTGCATATGCTAAATGCAATCGAGATTCCTGCGAAAGTGGCTGAGTTTATTCTCATTTATTTCTAGTCTTCGTTTTTGAGTTGTTTGGATTATTACAAACTATCAATAAACTGATTGGGAGTTTGATAATATGTCAAATATGCATATTTGTTATGTCTAAATTATGTTAACTTGTCCAGTATTTTTACTCGATAAGTTTTATGGATTTATACTTATTTTAATTATTCAGTTCAACTCTCTAAAAATTGAGAAAGAAAGCTCAAGTATTATTTTAAATACGTTTTTAGTTTTTAATTAACCTATATTTTCTCTCTTTTTCCCTACTTCTGTATATTTCATTTTTTTTATCTCTATCTTTTCTGATTCTGGTTTTTTTAGTTTTTATTCGAAAAAAGGATTCAAACTTGAAACTTCTCTAATGCATGGAGAAAAATACTACTAAACCAATAATTAGTTAATATCATATTTCTCTTAATCAAAACAAAAAGCAACATTATCAACGGATACTGATTTTTCTTAAAGAAAAATCGTTATTTATTTTTTTTCCTTGGAACAAAATTAGCCGGTGAGAGGCCGTCGATTTCGGATGCTTCCTTGAAATTAAGATCCTTATTATTTACCAAAAGAATTAAGATCTTGCCAAAGGAAGCAAAATCAAAATTTTCAGAGCAGATCGATCCCACCTGGTTCTTTTCATCCATAAATCTATATATTGACGAAAACATATGTGCATTCAAATCCAAAAGCTAAAAGCTAAAGACAATAACCTCTAGAGCAGCCAACTCCAGACCAGTCAAGATCAACCTTGGGTTTCAATACAGGAGGGTATAGAAATTGCATTTTTCTAAGTAGTTTATGGGAAAGTTCTTTCTTTCTAGATACCTAACAGTGACCAGAACCTAGCATCTCTCTTAATACCATTGAATTATGTATGTCCTACGAATCACTGATAAGATACATAAGCAATGAAATTGCACTCAGTTTCTCCCATTTATTATACAGAAAATAACCGCTCAAGGAAATAAATCCTGTATATCAATGATATCAGCAAGTACACCAGCTGCTGTAGTATCATTTCCAGCTCCAGCTCCTTGAATGACCAGAGGTTGGTCCTTATAGCATCGGCTGTAAATCTCCAACTGCAATTTAGAGTGGTTAAACTTCATCCATTTGTTCAAGGAAATGATCAATATACTAAAATTATTTTGAACTTTGAAATGTTGGTGGCCATGCTGGAAATGTCCAGTATACAGCGACACAATTTTTTTTTTTTTAATCATAGAAATGCCATCCCATATATTATGATGTAGGCTCAATTACAGGAAGATCATCATACATTAAGTCCGTCAACTAAGTCGGACCTTCCTCTAACCACATCATGACACCACCACTATAGAGAGCAACCCAAGCATGCTCATGTGCTAACCAACTCCCTTCCTGAGGACAATACGCAACCTGACAAATAGTGCTACCCAACTCCCGTTCCGAGGACAATACGCAACCCGACAAATATGCAACTGATATAACCGCTCTTTCACATCTTCTATTAAGTTTCCCTCAGCTGCCAAACACTCCACAGAAAAATTAAGTAGAGAGGCTGCTTCAAGGAAATCAGTTTCCACCTCTAAGGAAGAAGCCCTGCACTGCATCTCTAGCAAAAAAAAAGCCGCTATGAATGGCGTGGAGCTCAGTTTTTAGAATTGAAACATCACCCATGGACTGCATAGCTAGTGCACCCATAAGCTCACCCTCCTCATTACGAATGACCACCCCAATTCCCCAAAGTTTGTAAATAACTTTAGTTATACTCCAATCCCAATTGGCTTTCTACTTTACTCTTATTTTATCTCAACCAATCCACTCTCTTCTCCTACAACCCCAATATGTTCTGTTCCCAAGCCTAGACCTCATTACAGTGCACATGTGATGTGTGTGCGCAACTTCTAGTATGTACTAAATAAACATAGATCTAGTTAACTGAAATGACATTGCTTTGTTCTTTTGGGTCTTTAGGTTGGTCTGGCAGCTTATTGCAAGTTTAGTTCCTTCCTTTGTTTCTTCAGTGTTTACTTTTATTTATTCAGAGCATGTCTTAGAGCTTGCATATCATATAAGTAAGTTCAATAGAACATTTATCAGAATAAAATATGTGTCGTATAAAGGGAATTACAACTTCTTTAAACTATTAACAGCTATTTCTTTGAATTTATGATATTATAAACCTTAGGATTTATTCCCAAAGAAGTCCTACACCAATGCTTAGTTTGCCCTCTTGACTTTGCTTCCTCTCTTTTCTGTTCTCCTTTGTTATTTCTCCATGTCATGTTTTTTGACTTTGAATAAGATATGCAACCATTACAAACCATGTATCTCCAAAATTATAAATTACTTCACCTTGTGCCTGAAAGTCCAGAACACTGCACAAAGAGTATAATTCCTATATCTGATTTCAAAATCTACCACAGGATTGGTTCTGCATAACAGTCTCAACACAGAAATACACTCGTCATAAATATTCATCCTCTCAAAACATGCAATTTCCCTAATAGACTCTTCCTTGTAAATTGCTCTTTCCTACCAATGTCCTACCACAACAAGACTGCCACAGCAGCCGCACCATCAGTACACCTAAACTGGTGCTCTTCAGAGTACAAATTGTTTTAGATTATAGCTCCTGGTCATTGTTAAACACATGTACTCAAAGCCATCAACCCAGCCTCATACATGGAAGACTCAAATTCGAAATGTAGATATGACCTTATCCTCCTAATTTTTTCTCTCTCCTTATGTTTCCAATTACAAGACCTTAGTCATGATTAATGAGGTACATGGCCTAATGTTTATATTGCATGTGCCACTCATATAATAAATTCCACGTTATAGTTTTTGTTTGTGTCTTACAGAAAAATATTGCATCTTAATTTAACAGTGACAAGTAGAAAATGAGAAGAAATTCAGATGGCTTACCACATTGTCGCTTCCTCTCAATCTTCCTAGAGGAGAATCCTTAGGAAGCTCCTGAATGCCAACTTCACACCTACCAAATACTTTGATAAGTTAGTATCACGTGAAAGGATTCACTAAAATACTTGAGCTAATGCCACCAAAAATTTAAGGTAATACCAACGCTTTACACTATCACAGGTGCAAGGACAAGATACGCTACACAAAAACATATATACTTATGCAAAATCACATACATTAAGTAGTAAACTCAAAGGATGTAACTCAATATTCATAAAATGTTCAAGACACTAAATTTCAGTGATTGTTTAGCATGATCAAGATCATACAGAACAAGGGAAAAGTACATATAACTATATCAGGCGTACTTTCAACTCAAAAGGAGCAATTTTCACAAGATGTATTAAGCCTCCTTTGTATTTTCTTCTCCCCAATACGTTTAGCTACCATATTATGTGTTTTAACTTTTAACCTATGATAACTCAAGATGAGGTTTTTTGAACAGAAAAATCAATTAAATGATGAACTATTTTTTCTGAGCCAATTCTAGCAATGAATCAATAATTCAAAGTACTTTTCTTGCGCATTCTAGACAAAGTAGTGATTATCAGACCCATCCACAAGATCTGTTTTTATTAAGTGCAACCACACGAAAATTAAAAAATATATATAGAGATCTGTTCTTATTAAGTGCATCATTAGTGCAACATGTTGAATCATATTTCACCAGTCAGTTTTAACATTTAGGTCTTTTTGCTCCCTCGTTTCAAAGTCTACAGTATAGTGAGGATACAGATGATAGGCAGTGAAAATAAGGTCGATGATTGAAATCTCTAATTTTTGTAATGACAGTGTACTGTGCATTTCTACATACTAAAAGCAATGATGACAACAACATTGATCATTATTTGAGATTTATTGAAAAATGGAAATTCAATTTAGAACAAAGAAAGAGAAACATCTAAAAAGAAAGAGAATAAACAAAGTGTCACGGTCAGTGAGTTAACACAGCAGAAATATCACCATGCACCACGACTTTCTCAAGTAAAGGCAAGCGTTACTGCCACTACAACAATCTATATCAAGATCCTTCTTAAATTTAGTCTTCTCACCAACATTTATGTACAGGGAGTATTCAGAAAAATCATGCACACATGCCACCTTAGAACTGCATCCTGGCACCACGGGTGTCAGCCAAGATGCTCACTCCTGACAAGAGTTGTGAGCATTAACTAATGCTAGGATAGCTGATCTACCTGACTTCTAGTTCTAATAAACCTAATACTAAACCTGTCAGTAACATTCCAGGACAAGATATATGAATATCATAGACCAGGCATGAAGATATTTACTAGCGTATCCAAGAAATCTTTATAGCAACCCGAGCAGTATGCTATTTATTCCAAATTAAAATTTATCCAATAATTCAGGCACACAATGAAGCATGCTGGGACAACTAGAAGAAACTTCTACCTAAGATAAGAGTAGAAAAGGATATGTTGTTACACAAACAGGAGCAACAGCCAAGTCTAATTGATGTAGCACGTTGTCATGCACCTCCCAAGAACTGGGGTTAATTGCATATAAAGACATTGAGTATACAATTATATTGTGAATTTTCATCATGTACAATCTATACAGCTTATGCTATCATGAATCTTTGGTAAATGTGGTGACCACAGCTTTACACAAACGTAATCAAAATGTTCTTTGACATAAAGGGAAAAAGATAAAATGACCAAGAATGTAACCAACTTGGAAAGACATAAATCTAAACAATTAGCAAGGGCTATGGACTGAGTTCTACTTTGCCCCTTGAAAAAAAAAACATGGTTCACGCAGTTCACGCCCCTGAACTTTCAAAAATTTCTAATGCAGGTCCTACAGTCAATTCTGTTAGATTTTCTGTTAATTTGCATTACATGCTGTACACATGACCCTCTTTTTTAGGTATATTTGTCACCTGCTCCCTCTTCTTTCTCCCCTCAACTCTCCTCTCTTTTCTCTATCCTCTCTTTTTCTTTGTTTTACCTGAAGATGTGAATCAATTAACAAACCAAGAACAGTGGAGAGGAGATCAACATCAAACCATGATGAAATAATGAGCAACAGAAGAGATCAACCTGAATGTCCCCTAAATTAACCAAAAGTACAAGAGAGGAGATCAACCCACAATGAAACCAAAGCAAAACCCACGATTAACAACCCCCTTCAAATATTTCCCGAAGAATCAATCTTCAAATAATCAAAATCTTCAAAGCCTAGATATAATAACTGCTTTTGGGGTTTCTTCATCTTCTTTTAAAAGAAATTGACTAAAGACAATGCACTTAGCAAGAGGAAGGAGTAAATGAATGACATTTCTTGAAGTAGAGATGAAATATCGCTCCAGTAGAATTAAAGGGATTTGAGAAGAGAAAAAAGACACAGATGGGTTTTGGCCACTATGATCTATGATAGATACTGATACGTGAATTACTCTGGACACCCAAGTATGCTGTTAGTTTTTTACCCACGTGTAACAACCAGAATTTTCCTCTCAAGGAATATCTGGATTCATCAATCATTTGCTAGTCGTTATTTACTTGTTAAATCACGAGGACCTCACCTCCCTCTTCTCATTTCATTGTAAAAATACCCTGTTTCCATATTTGGCAGGGCATGCATGAAATGATGTTATTCAGAATTTCCTTTTTCTCTACAGTTTCTTTCTTTTACTGTTTGGACCTATCAATCTATGTTTATAGGTTCCAGTAATTTGGTCTCCTTTAAGTGTTGATGAAAGCTTGGAAAGCTTCCCTCTTTCAACCTGGTGCCAAGACTGTGGATTGTGAACATTCAGCTGTGATTCTTTACAAGACTCGGAGGAAAAGAAAGTCCCAGATCTCCAAAATAGCCAGATGGTTTTCTCTCTCAAAAACTCAATGCATTTCTTATATAATATTTCCAAATCACTAGGAAAAGAAAAAAGAGAAAGTACACAGAAAAGTTCCATGTTATACCAAATCACTTGGTTGCTAAAATTTCCCACACATGCATACATGCTTGAGAGGGTGCTTGGTTTAGCATATCCAGTTTTGAACTGAAATAAAAACAAATAGAAAGAGTACCTTGAGGTCTCTATCACGCAGACATAGCGTAGCACATTCCCACTCAAAGAAGCCTTAGAGACTCTCTCTTGGATACCGTTATCAAGCAATAAAAGCCCAGTTCCCAGAAAATCTTCAACAGACATAACATTAGGTGCCATTTCTTCAGGATATAAGCTCTCAATCTAAACAACCGATATAACCATCATTAAAAATTATTAAACTTAATTTAAAAAGAAAAGAGGGAGAGAGAAAGAAAAGGTTCTAGTTGAGCAAGTAGATGGATGACTAAGGATAAATCATACAAATTAGAGAAAAGTGTCTATAGTACCAACCATAATGTCATCCAAGTTCATGCGGCAACCGAGAAGCCTTGAAAGTATCAAAGCCTGTTTAAAATAATAATACAATAATAAGACGTATTGGATGAGCTTTAATATTAAATCAATTACATTCTCATCAAATAAAAGATTTTATAGGCAGATATTTTGACACTATTTCATGACTATCTAATCACTTCAGATGAGTTGTTCTAGTTTTCTTCTTCTTCTTCTTCATTTTTTTTTTTTTTGCCTAGTTTTAGTTTTCAATTGCATATCAAACCACAAACATTCTTAAGGGTAAGTGAAAAGTAGTTAGAAAATTAATAAAACCATCACCTAGAAAACCTAAAAGAGGGCCTATATGACTCCAATTGAAAACAATCCATTAAGAAGGTTTCTTTTTCCAGATCACCACCAACATCAGTAGATAGATATCCTGCATCCTCTTTTCAAGAGCACACATTTTTCTAATAGCAATTTAACTGAAGGATCAATTGGTTCCTTTTGGTGAAACTGAAAGTTCAATTTAGAGTCATAACAAATTAATTATGAAGGCAATACAGAAAAGGTCAACAATGAAACCATATTTGTACATGCATACCAATTAAGCATGTGCATTCAGATTTAAGGTCTGTCTCACAAATGGCATACTATTTATTTTAATAACTTTTAAGATGGAAGAGTAGAGAGGAAAAGTAAACCATTCAACAAATTAACAACAAAAGGCAAACCATGTCTATACCTTTCTTGCAACATCCATCCCACTAAGATCATCACGTGGATCTGCAATTATGATAGCAAGTCAAAATAACCACGCTGACAGACTCATGAATATCAAGACCTAACTTCTTGGTGCTACTTATAAACTGTGGACATAAAGACGCTAATATAAGCTTCACATAATCAAGATGTGATTTACTGAAAAGCTAAAACCATGAGAAACCTGGTTCAGTGTAACCCAGGCTTTTAGCAGATCGAACAACTTGGCTTAGTGGCTTTCCATCTTCAACCTCGCTCATTACATACCCCAATGTCCCTATCACATGTAAATGAGACAAAACAAACATCAGCACCAATATTCAGATACATGCAGGTAGCTTGTGTTGAAAATGCCAAAAATCCCCAGGAAAACATAACCTAACAATACTATTGATTGAATGCCTTAGAAATTTTGATAACACCTTTTTTTTATTTATAAGGAACATACTTCCATTAGAATAAAGATGAAAGTTACTTAAAGGGGACAAGTAGTCCACAAAGATCTAAGTATAATCTAAAATTCAGAGCACACCATCAAAATAGAAACTTTAATACCACTCAAACTCCCAATGATGCGGTGCACAGGATCTCCAGATGAAAGTATGCGATTTAAGGATGCTATGACAGGAAGGCCAGCACCAACCTACCAAATCTAATATCAATTCAGTGGATATTGCAGAAACCATTTCAAGAATGTATGCATATATAGTTAATAAGATAAAACAAAAAATGAATATGAATTTGTTGGCTAGAATACATTATGGATGAAATATAGAAAACACGGCAACAGTAGATTCAACAATCAACACTATAATACGAATTATTTAGAATTCTATTCCCCTTGAGTACTGTATATGAATTACATATACATCTATCATCCTGGACATATGGTATGGGTGAGTGTGTGCATGGGTATGGGTACACATGACAGCAATGTGACAGTTACTGAGGATGCACAAAATGATAAAAAGAATGAAAATAAAAAGGATGAGGTTGGAAGCACAAAAAAAGTGAGTGTGTGCATGGGTATGGGTACACATGACAGTAATGTGACAGTTACTGAGGATGCACAAAATGATAAAAAGAACGAAAATAAAAAGGGTGAGGTTGGCCAAAAAAAAAAAAAGGAAAGTAAAAGATGGGGCTGAAGATAGTTTGTTACAACAACATTCCACTATCCCTAAAAATCCATTTTTACATTTGCAGTTTTATAGTTGTACACTTTTATTAGTCTGATTCTAGGGCTAATTTGTGTACTCTAGTTGTCCTTTTGGGCTACAGAACTGATCTAAGGACTTGAGTTTTTCTCATATTAAATTAATTTGAAGAAATTATGGAACAAAGAAGTGGAGATAAACTGGAAATTGAATTTCAGCATTTAAAGTTTCATTAGACCTCATAAATTTTCAAACAATCAAATTAATCAACTAAACACTAAAAATGAGGTTCTGACTTGTGAGACATAGACCTTTGGGGTACAAACAGAAGGAAAAAAGTTATTAATAATAATAATAGAATAAAAACTCAAGCAACTTTAAACATTGTATTATAATAGAACTGACACAAAGCTTTTCATATGTAAAACATACATATTATGCCCATACTTTTATCCGGGTCACTCATGACGCGAATCATCTTGAAGCCCTAAAAGGGAAAAACAAGATACCTAAAAGGCTAAAACAATTGGGAAAAGCAGGTTTATGCAGACATATAAATATACACACACGCACGCACACACTAGAATCTACACATTCCAGAGAGAGAGAGAGAGAGAGATAGAGAGGATAGAGAGAATAATTAAGTCAGGATCTGTCTTTCTGGAAAATGTCTTTCTCCAGATTTTAAATAAACACACACATATTCCTCTCAAGTCTCAACTATTAATAGAAATAAATATAAATTCGAATATTCTCATTTATCTCATTCTTTTATCTGAGCACTCAAATTTGACTCAATGCAGTACTAGGGTCCCAAGAGGGAAATTGCGCTTATGTTATGAGTAAAACAAATTTAATTTTTTCAAGGTTCACAGTAGAAATTATAATATTGTGGCTTCCAAACAGGAGTGAGACAAATGCCAAAGGTTCTAGGATTATGTTTTAACAAGAATAAGCCATATATCAAGCCATGTACAAAGAATTAAGGATTAGACTACAAGTATTTCATCTCTAAACACAATACTTTTTTCTTTTCTTTTTTCAGAAGAAAGAAACTTTATTGAAAACTGCATGTATACTTTCACATCTTGTTCACAATTCAGAACACATACACCAAACTGCATCAAGAAGAAATGAACTCACAGTTGACTCATGACGAATGCGACGTGGGTGTGAAATTAGTTTGTCAAAATCCTCCTGTAGGTGAGAAATATTTCATGCGTCACTGGGTAGCGTGGAAAATAAATTTACTAGAGATCAATGGTATACAAGTAAATTGAACGTGAAAACAGTAAAATTTGTCAGTATAATCAAAATGAACCTTCTATTGATTGCTATACAGTAAAATTGGTCAGTATCAATAATCACTTAAAACTATAGAACATTGAAATTTCCCAAATGAGTTTATTACCATTGTTGAAGTAAGAGGCTTCTTATTTGCCATGACAATACAACAACCCAAATCAACTACTTGAGTTAGCACTTGAATAGTCTCAGAACTCGCAGAGCAATCTACAAGAGCCAAACCTTTGCAAGGAAAAAAATAAAGTCAAACATTTGAGGCTGGAAGCAGGGTCATGCAGTTTACGAAAAAGCTTGTAACAATCTGTACAGAAATGTGAAAGCTCATACATGACACTAACCTGTCAATTTAACCAATAGTGCGGCAACATCTATAATCTTTTTGGTTGATTCTGAATTCGTGAATACCTGGGATTCACCTTCATAAAAACAACAAATTAATAAGCATCAGAAACACTCAAAAAATGCAATTACTCATTTGACAAAAGGCAATGTATCTTCATCACCGCATGGTGAAATTACCATTATCACTAAGTGTCGACAAAGAAGAACCATCAGACTTGACCCGGCAAACTTCCAATAAAAAGTTATCACCCAACTCCATAGTAAACACGTCTGGTACAACAACTAAGGCTTTACTATCAGATACTCCCACAACTCGCAAGTGGATTCCCTGCCACCAAATGAAGATAATCCGGTCAATAAGACACGAACTTCAAACAAAACACACACAATCTGACTGAATGGTTTTAAGTATGACATCCTACCATCAGAGACTAACTATTATGCACACACAAACACTAGACAATAATAATGTCATGCCACAGAATTTGTAAGCATAATCTTATAAGCTTTCAACAGTCCACAAGTTTCACAACATAGAATCACATGAAAGAATGTTTTATGTAAAAAGAAATCAGAAAATAAAAGAACCCAGAAATCCCAACAATAAAAGGTATTGAGAGAATGCGTGGGAAGGACCTGTTTGGCATGAAGGGATCGGCAGGAGACAATGTGTTGGAGGAGCTGACGCCCAACCCCTCCACAACCCATCAGAATCAGAGAGAGAGCTTTTGTCATTGGTTCTTTGTCTGGGATTTTGATGTTTTGCGCTGATTGTCCTTCTGTCCTTGGGGGTTTTCGGGTTTTACTGTGGGACTCTGGGATTTCTATCCTTCTTTAATTGAGAGCAAATTTGCTCTCGCTCACCACCTTTCTCTACGCATGACACCTGTGTTATATGCTAACTATAGCTAATCATTAGTTAACCATAAAAAAGAAAATAATTAAATAATAAAAAAACTAATCTTTCAAAAAGTCCTATTAATTTAAACACTTTCTCATGGAATTAAATTTTAAAAATTTCCTGGAAATTTCTATTTTTAAAGTTTTCAAAATGTTACCAATTTGAAATTTTCCAAATTTTGTTAGAAGTTTCAATTACTTTAATCTAATTTTCCAACAAAATTGAAATTCTTTTGAAATTTTCTTTAAAATTTTTATATTTTTTAACTTTCGAAATTTGAATTTAATTCCTTGACCCTTTCAAAGGTGGGTATTGTTCATGGTCCATATGATGCTCAAGAACTGAGAGAGCCTAATTCCGTTGAGTGAAGCATCATACACCCTATATAGGTCTCTTTTGGAGAATGGGACGGGACAAGACTAAGCAATTAAAAGGAACAATAGGTCCCTTATCTTATGTTTGATAGGTGTATTA
Source organism: Purshia tridentata (assembly GCA_003254885.1). Taxonomy (NCBI): domain Eukaryota; kingdom Viridiplantae; phylum Streptophyta; class Magnoliopsida; order Rosales; family Rosaceae; genus Purshia; species Purshia tridentata. The sequence continues at coordinate 18,211 of QANT01006703.1, forward strand.
AGAACTTGGGGCTGGACAGTTATTTGGGACTGTAGTTTCAAATAATTAAGGATTTATGTCATCTGCTCAAATGTGGTCCGTGATGGGATTAGCTTGTCGTGGCCTCACATGTCTTGTCCATTGGACACAGTTCTATCCCATGCAATCCTATTATGCATTCCAAACAAGGCTAGGGTTTTGACTGTGACACTTTTGGGTTTCGAAATTACATATACGAATTCCAAATTATATCATGTTTTTGCTATTTTGAATATTAGGTTAAAATTTTCGATATTTTACCTTCAAACCTAACGTCCTACACTTTACCCCAAAATTGTTAAAAAATCATTTTATTCAATTTTGTAGCACACGTGGCACCAAGTTGACACTGCATTGTGTTTTACTTGACTTCATTTTTGCCTTCTCATCTTCGACATCAATTGATGAACACAAAAATGCCCTTAGGAAGAAGGAAATTTATGGTATGTGACCATGACATCACATGGCATATTATCGTGGTGTTACTAATCTACTTAAATTATAATACGTGTATGATTTTAAAGGTATTTTTTTAGGTTTAGAGTTTTAGAAATAAATTATTACACATGTATTACAATTTAAATGAATTGCAAACACCACATCATCATGCTACATGGTGTATGGTCATACACAATGATTTATCCACGCAAAAGACCACGTAGTACCAAAAACTTAAAGGTGTTATTGAAACTGACAAACCAATCCAAACTAAACCGACTATTTGGTTTGGATTGGTTTTTTAATGTTTTTTAATTGAACAGTTTGAAAACCAAACCAAATCGTAAATTTTGAATTGGTTATAATTTCATTATCTCAAACCGTCGGTTAAATCAAATTAAATCGACAACTTATATATATGAATTAATAATATATAATTTTTTACACGTGTCATTATACAATTAGAGCAAAATTAATCTATATGGTGGTGTGCACCACTTGTAATCATGTATAATGTCCTAAATTTACATTATATACTCAATTTTAAAAAAATAATCAATATGTTTTGAAATTTTGAGCTTGAAAGATGTTGTTGGGGTTGTAAAATAATATTGGGCCAATGGACACAGCTACCCATCATGCCTCCACATATTTAGGGTTGATAATTAGGATTGGGTCTCTTAATAAGACATGGTCTAACACATTCTTTATGTATAGCTCTCAAAGAAACTTAAAAAGGATAGTTTTTTTCTCAACCATGTTTTAACAGTGTAATGAGTTTTTTCCCTAAGCTAATCCACAACTTCATCCACAATTAAGCAAGATTAAAAGCAAGATAATTGGACACTTCTTTACTTCACTTGTTCATTATGAAGAATAGAAATTGTAAAGGAAATGCTCAAGGTTTGTAAGCGAGCATTGCAAATGTCGACTCTCAAGGAGAGTATTCTTATTCTTTTTGTCAACTACACCCAATTCGATACAACTGGATACTCAAATGAAAGCTCCTATCAATTTTACCAACCATGGAGCTATCTGCTTCCCATTTTTCTGAAAGTGGCTTTTTCTCTAATTTTGTGAGAAGGTTTATGTTTTCCCTTTTTTGGGTTTAACCAAATATTTTAGCTACAAAACAAAGCAGTGTGCCTCAATTAATTACATGAGTGCTTCAACCACGCTGAGTGCTTGCATGGTGTGTTGATGAGAGTTCTTGTCACCGAATTACTGGCAATGTAGGCATAGTGAATGTGGGGTTTCATCCTCTTCTAGTTGAAGCCATAGTTCTTGCATATTACAGTTGTGGATTTTGAGCCTAAATAATGTAATTAGCTGGCCCACTGTTTAACCAATTTTATTCTTTCGCAACAGGGCCTTCAATTTTTTGTTCACATAATAAATAAAAAATGATTGTTCATAAACCCAAAATGATTTTCTTTGTATATTAAGGTGTGAAAGATGAAGAGAAGATGAAATGAGTTTAGATGGGTGTAGAAAAGTGGGTGGGTAGAATATCTTTTAGTGGTCATTTCGAAAAAAAATTAAAGAAGTGATTAATATTTTCATGAAATGGTGGGTGAGAAAATAAGACATAGGGGTGAGAATAGTAACACACAATTAAAGCTCAATATAAAAGACTTCACATAAATTCCAACAGTAGAATATAATCTATTACTGATTCAACAGGTTGAAACGAGATTTGCAAACAAACCATGTCTAAGATCTAAGGTTAATCATCTATTAAAGGGGAAAATTTTAACAAAATGACTATAACTATACCATATTTTATAATTGAAGATGTCAGTTTCAAATTGTTCCAATTAAAGATTATATATATAAGTAATTTCAATCAAGAGTCTACCGTCAAGACTGTCAACATACCCCTTAATTTTATAGGCAATTTCACTTTTTCCGTCAAAATATAATAGTCTTTGTGCTAAAATTTTCCCTTTATGAAACCTCATTTTTTAATTGACTTGAAAATGCTATTCTCAGGCAAGAGTAATTTTCATGTTTATTAAGCCATGGAGACAGTTATTGCTATAGGGTGACTAAAAACCTGGTTTTTCACGTCCTCTCTATTTCAATTTGAAGGTCACTAATCAGTTAGTCTCTCCCACAAGTATTCAGGAATTCACCATCTAGTATATATCTATGATAATTTATGGAAAGAGAGAAGAGGAAAAAAACAAAAAAACAAAACCTATATGATCCTTCTGCTATAGTAAAATTATTCTGTAATTTACATTCATGTGCCTATACACTTCCCAGTTTTAATGCGCGGTGACATTAGAGAAACCAACACGTCCCTTGTGAAGTACACCATGATCTTGAGGATGAGGTTGATACAACAGTTGCAAAATTGTTTATGAATTCCCTCAGTGAGCAAGAAAATTAATCCTTTCTGCAGCAGGGTTTGACGCAACACTTATTTCCCTCCACATATAAGTGGATGGTCTGGTTCTCGATATGCCTCTGAGCTGAACCAAATCTTGATCTTGACCATGCAGAATACAATATCTCTGCACTTTGTATGGAGAAACCATTATTGCTAAGATCTAGTAATCGCAAATTCTTTGCCATACCAATGGCAGTTGAAAGCTCTTGAATAAACTCGCACTTGGTAGACGAGGAAATTCTTTGGCCTGAGCTTGTGCAGCTGTCATCAGGTACAGATGCAGCTTCCACTCGAACTTGGTCATCATCTTCACTATCAGCAACTTCAAGCTGACTGCAGTCAGTGTTCACATAGCATGAACCCTGTTGAGCAGGGTCCACCTCCTTGGATACAGATACCACTGGAGAAGATTCAGATATGTTAAGGTTTGGCTGCAAGAGTCCTAGGCTACCTTTTTCTGTCTTGTCAAATTGTGCAGAGTACTGTTTATCAGGATTGGCATTATCGGCAAGATTGAGCTCTTCAAGAAAACTATTGCCTGCTTATAACATTGAACCAACATTTCATAAGTTCATTTATAGGGACTAATATTGACAACTAAAGTAGGCTTAGTGAGTGAACCTGATAATGACTGGACTATTCGAAGAATTCCAGCAACCCCAAGCTGACACTTTTGAAGGACCAAAACTTTCAGACAACATTGAGAATTCAAAAGCATTGATGATAATGCATTGCTACCCTGGGTTCAAAGTTTGAGTCAGGACACTATAACAAAATCCCAAAATGAAATTAAGAAGAATAACATGGACTACCCTTTCTATTTTTCTTGGTAAGATATCACGAAGAAATTCCCTCGTAGAACAAAATTCTTTCTTTAGCAGATTAGAAAAGAGATGAAAGATACAATATTCTATTAAGAGAAGGGAAAATTGATAGTAATCAGGCATTCTAACAGCTAGATTATGTTTCATCTCAAAAACAGCTAGATTATGTTTATCAGCGATAAAGGTGACCATGCAACTTCCATAAGGAATTTACTACCGGTACTAGGAAATAAAGGTGACACGGAGGCTTCAAGAACTGCAAGCAACAACAAAATCACACAAGATGCAAGTATGCATATGTGAACAAATCTGTTCTAAATTACATCATATATTCAGATCAAGAAAAAATTACATCAGATATATGATCACAAATAGAGTCCTCAACTGCTAGTTCAACCCTATGAAGTATAATTCTTTGCAAATATCAAAGGCAGAAAAGGAATGTCAACCAAAATTATGAAGTTAGATGAATAGGGGAAAAAAGGAAAGGAAAATTGGTCTGAAGGTAAAGGACCATCTAGAAAAGATATGAGACAAAGCCGACTAGAAGGAATTGGCCATTTATGATGAAGAGAAATATTGTGCTCACCACTGGTGAGCATTACCACCATGCTAAATGGTTGACACATGTCCCTCAAGTGATACGTGTCAATCACCTAGCATGGTGGTGATGCTCACCACCACCTTTTTGTGGTGAGAAAAATAGCACTCTATGATGAAACCCAACGAATACATGGTAAGGAATGAAAATTCATGTTGAACGTGACACACACAATGAAGGACATGTAAAGGTGGTGCTGCCAACAATATATGAAAAACAGAAGGCTAGAAAAGAGAGAGCGGAATGACACAAGAATTACATGTAGCTGCAATTAAATAACCTCAGGAATATAAGGGTTACATATTCACATGAATGATCTAGATCAGCTATTGATTGAGACAACTTAAATGCATCTGTCTTTTAGAATAAAGTTTAGATGTATTGAAGCTGCAAAACAAACTAACTGATGGTATTATTTTTTAAAAATGTCTGGTAAATTGTGATAAGATCTAACATGGCCACAAATCAAAATAGGTAACCACAATTATTTGCTTCCTTCTGTAATTTACATAGTTGCTTTCAAGTTACAACAGAAACCAGCAACCAGTAAAAGCATTATGAGTATATCATTTTAAAAAACCCAAACTGAAAAGAACAAACCTCATGCATCATAGGATTTCCTGAAAGGTTCAGTTCAAGAATGCCACAAACTATAGAAGAATCAGTGCTTAGTTTGAGAGCATAATGAGATGTCACTCCACAATATGATAAGTCAAGTTTTACAAATTCTTCGTTCCCATTGAACAATGACTCAGTTAACAATAATGCCCCATCCTGAAAAACAATAAATAAATAAACATAATTGCAAAAAAAATAAAAAAATACGGGAGAAATATATCTAGTGACTTCCAGAGTCCAACAACAGTGAGAGGTTATAAAAATGACAGTTTACTCACAATTCCAATACCAGTTTCCCCTAGCATTAATACTGACAAGGGCAAGGTTTTAGCAAGCTGGCAAAGGCTATCAACTACAAGTTTGCTTAGCTTCAACCCATTCAGATTTAATCTTGAAAATCTACAATAAGCAAATGCAAATTGTAATTTAAATTAGTTGAGTGTATCTCTGTAGCCTATGCATATGAAAATAAAAATGGTTTAATCCAATCTAAACCTTTTCAGAGATCCAAGCTTCACTAGTAAATTAGTAATGGCACTTCCAGAAATTGGGTTGTTATATCCTGTGGAAAAAGATGAATTGAGGTAACATATTCAGTAAAAGTGAAGAGTATAAAAAATAATGTTGATTACCTGTATGATAAGTCAAACATACCTATGCAAAGTTGCTCAAGTACAGATCCAGCATTCAGTGCATCAGAAACCTTTTGGATTGTTCTAGATGTGATAGAGCAGCGCTCTATATTCAAGCTGCAAAGGGCTGTAAAGTAAAGAGCACAAAAGCAGCAGAAACATGGAGACAATTAAACACCTTGAATTGAACAACTGGTGTCAAAAAAAAAAAAATTACAAGAAAGAAGCTCATATGCTACTAACCATTGATAAGGAACAGAAACCTAATTCAAATTTATTGAGCTGCAAGGAAAGCACTTTACCCTTGCAATTTTCCAAGATAGTAGAAAGGCAAGAGGAACATGCATCAGTGAGACGGTTTCCGGAGATATTGAGCACTTCCAATCGAGCAAATAGCAGAGGGCATTCACTAATCTGAAGATTGGGACAAAGAAAATGGCTATTATTATAAAGACAGGAAAATAAAAAAGAGTCCAAATGTTGTCATGCTAATACTGAAATTTAATATGCAATTTCCGACTAAAGTTCATCATCATTATATATGAAATTACAAACTACATCTTCACATATAACTCAATATAGCATCTACCAAAAAGAAATATATCTTTGTATCATGAGTTTTTCATTTTTCTTTCGAAGTTTTCCAATAAGAAAGAGAAATAGGCGAGATAATGGGGGTTAGCACTACCCCTCCCTAATTCCTTCCACTACACAGGATGAACTTGAGCCAGGACCTCCTTTTTAAAGTTTGGAAGCGGGAGACACCAGTAGGCTACAAAGGCTGGTAGTCTCAACATCAAACTGTCATCTTTAAATCTTTATTGGGATACTGTACATGCACCATGAGTGTACTTCGTATTAAATCTTACAGGTTTCTTTGCCAATTGTCCCAGATAACTACGAGTTAATGATCAGGTAGAAGATGAAGTAAGCCATTAATTGAATAAGGGGGGAAATCAGTTGGAAAGTTTAAAACATCAAAATTATTATTGAATCAGTCTTTAACTAGTTACAGATAAATTTGTTGGTTTACCATAATCCCATCTTAAGCTATTAGGATGTAGGGTAACAAATATTTGATACTCTAATACTCCCTCTCACATGTGTGCCTCTCCCCACCACTAAAGGGCCCAACTTGTGGAGTTCAACTTATTCAAGAGGTTATAATTATATAGGTTCGAACTCAAGATCTCCTGGTTCTATTTCTTATGTAAAAATAATAATAATCTCCTGCTTTGCCACCTTAATAAATTTGTTGAGTTAGCATTGTTCTAAAAAACTAAATGTGTCAACTTTATATATTCTAACAGCTATGCTGTGTCCAATACCATTGTTGTACCCACCTCAAAGGAGATTGAAAATTGATAAATCAAGTTTAACCCAATTACCTCTTTTAGCACATAATAATCTATCTAGCAACAAACAAAAGAGGGAGGGGAGTCAAAGTCCAGTCATTTTTACAAAAACATAACACTTTAAACATGTAGGTTGAATCCTTCAAATAGGTCAAAATTAAGCTTTACATGAAAGTTGTTGTAAAGTTGGTTACAAACCTGAAACAAAGCAGTTGGACCAAATAAGTTGCAATGCAGATCCAATGTTAACCCACCATATTTTTGGCCAGTTGATGTGAGTACTTGCTGCAGTTTCTCCATTGTACCATTTCCTGGTGAACACCAAGCCAATAAACAGCTAATACTACCCAAAATTCTGGGACTAGTTTTTTAATAAATGCAAGGAGAACTAAAGAGAACAGCTTGAGTCTAGTTGAAACATGTAAAAGAAAAAAGTCTAGCACGTATTTTGTAGTCCAGAAGCAACGCTTGAGAATCTAAATAACCATAGGCTAAAAATCAGCTGCTATTACCTAACAAATTGTGAGAAAGGTCTAGCATTGCAAATGTTTTATGAGCATGCAGGGCATTCAACAATGGAGTAATTGATAAATCTTGCAATTCACATTCAGACACCGTAATTTCATCATCTGAAACCTGGTAGACAAGGAACAAAAACCAAAATAAGCAAATACATTCAAGCCATCATGCAAGAATATTCAATAATTATCCTGCAATATGTTGTCTAATACAGGTTAATGATATCAAATTTTTGCCTCACTAGACATGCCTCCAGTCTTACCTCCAGATCATATAGCTTCTTAAGCAACTTCATATTTGGTGTCTCTGATAACCTGTAGCAGCAATCGGTGTATAGTTTTATCAAGCGCTTTTGAACCCATCCTGTGGTGGTAACAGAGAAAGTTGGATTTTAACCAAAAAGAAAGAAAAAAAGTGCGATAATAATCCATTTATTAAGAGTAAATCCAAAAGTGCTCAGCAATCTGCATCATCACATGTATGCTCAACATTTTAAAACAACCAAGAATTCAGAAATCCAAATCAGCTCCAAAAACTGTTTTGGAGGAATTCTCTAAAAATTCAGCAATCATTTTGAAAATTTTCTAGGGACACAAAATGATTAAGAAAATAATTCAAAATGCAAGCATCTTGTTTCTTGAGTATTATGATTAAGCAGTTAATATGGATTTCTGAAGTAATGATTTCTCAATTTGAAAAATCCCATTAGGCAGATTTATAACCTCTTTAAGCATAGTTACACTAGGTCTTTCCCAGACACTATTGAAATTGGGAAGACAGCTTAATTTGTTTTAATTGTATTCCATTATTTATATACCTTTTAAATTAAACAGTCAATTCATAAAAAATTCTCGGGCAGCTCACCATCCATTATAGATGACACGCAAGGATACTTGTTATAGTTGGAGCATCCAATTCAAAACTTATTGGGAGTAGAAAGAAAGGCCCATAACTTATATACTGAGATGCAAACTTAAAGTACCCAATGTGAGATTTTTATATCCTGAAAAACCCCCCATGTGTGGCCAGATTGAGCTAATGCAGAACAATTTTGTTGGGTGTTGTGAAGCATGTGTAGCCAAATTGATCCTTCAAGTGGATAAATTTCCTGCCCTGATACAATATTCAAGTTAGTGCATATTGCCACCCAGGCTAATTGGAAATGGGTGCAGAAGTCCATGATTTTATATATTTAGATGCAAGGCTTAATGTACTCGATGTGGAATTTTTCCATTCTTAAATTTACTTATAAATTGTTTTATTAGACATTGACTAAGTGAATGCACAACAAATACATCACCGAAAAAGCTATAACCATTGGGTTGGGGTCATAAAATGGAAAAGTACAAATAAGGAAACAAGGCCTCTTTACAGCACCAATAAGTCCTCTATATCCTAAAATCACACACACACAATCACACAATCCCCCTCCTCTCCCTCACACCACACACCACACCCCCCCCCCCACCCCAAAAAAAAAAAAACAATATATATGAAACTATGAAAGTATTTCAGATCAAGGATTTGTATGTCGATTACAATTAAAAATAGTATATTTTTCAGCAAATTTGTATTAATGTTAAAATAAAAAAGCAACTCATCTAACTATGTCATGTTTCTTATGAATTTTATAATTATTTTGTAAGCCTAATTTGTATGGACGAATCATATTTTATTCAATTAAATAATGCCTACAATCATTTAAATGACTTGATGCATTTTGAATTAATACCAAGTCAACCTTTAAAAAAGGTATATGACACAGTACATAGCTAAACTAGTGAAAAGGTGAACAGACATTTCATATAAATAAAGATTAATTAAAGTAATATAAACACCAATATGGGGCATGCTTGTGTCTTCTGGAAAAGAACTTCAAAAGCACTACAAATATTTTAAGAACTATTGGCTATTTTCAGAGAAAGTCATGACTTATTTATACTTTTCCCAAAATATTAATAATAACTGAGAAAATTTAGACATCAATATGAAGTTCGATAGTAATAGACTGGTATCGAGAGAGTGAGCTTTGTCATATATAGTATGTAGTAGTACAACAGTGCACAAATATGAAAAAATAATAACAATAATAACATCAACAACAAGCTAAGGCCGAAAAGAGCTCAATACAATAAGTGAATATACAAGTCCAAAATTTTCTGTGGTTCAACGGCTCTTGTGTGTTTTACATTATTTTTAAGGCAAAACTTGTGTTTTACCAGATTAATATTTTGAACCATTTTTTTATTTTCATAGTAAAAGCACTCAAAAGTATCTAAAAGTCTGGTCCCAAGTCCATGATAAAGGTGACAATGTCCAAACACTCAGCATAAAACTAGCTGTGTCTTCTGGCATGAAACCTGATCATTCATTTAGTCATGCCAGGATATACTACCAGGGTAATGCAAACTGAGTAGGCCTTCTAGTGACATGGCATGTATGTAGGCAAATCATGTACCCAAAAATTATGATTGTCTCAGGACATATGAAATGTGCTTCAGCCTGTTGAAACACATACCATCAATGAAAGCTTCAAGCAAGACTTGTCCCATATGCTCCTTAAGTGTTTCAATTGCTTCCAGGGATTCTATAACTCTTTCACCGCATTTTATATACTGAATTATTGGAAGTAGTCCTGATAGTGCACAATCAAAGTATTAGTATGATCAAAAGTTGTCTATGAAGGAAAGGAATACTTTAACACGAGAGAGAGAGAGAGATAAGTTCTAACATCACATTATAGAAAAGCATTATTTTAGTTGCAATAGGAAAAACTCTGGTGCCTCCCAAAGATAGGCACATGCAATGAACGAAAAGAGCACAAATAAGTTTCATACATAGGAAGGCTTAACGGTGTGTACAACTTGGCAAGAATTTGTGGTGAACCACCAAGATAAAGTAGCCTACTTTTTTATTGGGAAATCATCACCTTTTGATTAATTCTGCAAGGTTACTATAGTGCCACCATATGTTCCACATTACCTATAACTATACCATAAGCTTCTTTCAAGCACATTTCATATCATGCACAACTCTACCTAGGTTTCATCTTGGTGGATAGTCAAAATTATGAAAGGCCAATTGAAATGCTTTCCTGCTTTATGTTTGAAAAAATAAATAAAAAGATAAAAGAATAAAAATATAAAAAAAAAACATTTTAAATAATATCGTTGTACGCCAATAACATATCAACTGCAATTATTAACCAAGTCAGTTATGCAGCAGTGAATCATCTTATCTGCCAAGATTCTAGTGTTGTAACTACTAGAAATTAGAAACATACTAATTTCAGCAAATGCCTACCCTCTGATTTTCTTTCCATGGGAAGTTGCAAGTAGTATAAGCATGCCAGTTCAACCTTTACAGATTCAATGCTTAAATTAGCAGAAGCCATAAAAGAGCCAGTATCCAAATGTATTAGGTCTTTTTCAATCTTGAATGTAATACATTGCTGCGATCAGTACAAAAAACCACTTGTTAGTAAAATAATACAACTGTAATAGTATTGATGACAACAAGGTAACAGAATCATCTGCTTGCAATTATAATGAGTAGCACTCACATTGTGTTTATCATCAGAGGTAAGCAACATAAGATGGGTAGCATCGTTCTTATACAATAGATTTTCAGAGACACTGATATCACATTTAGATCCACTACCAGCAATAGGACGTTCATCAGAGCTTGAAGCTCCAAAACCTTTGGTTTTTTGAGTGACCCCATTAAGAGTCCTGGATTTGCATGAACTAGAGCTTTCTTCAATATTATCAGGATTGCAAAACCTTGTGGTACAATTTGAGGTAAAGGCTGAGACATCCTGCAAAACCCATAGGGTTAACAACTTAAACATCAACTACAACCTAAACATAAGGGTGAAAATATTGTCCAAGATTGTTTGAGACTCGTTTACCTGAAATTTACAAGCAGGGTTAGCTGTATTACTTTTACTCTTAACTGTAACCAGGTAAAAGATACAATTTAGTAATCTGGTTTTTAACTGTGGATATAATTTGAAGATCAAGTCAGTTAATGATTAAAACTTACATTCACTAGATGTAGCAACATCTTCTGATGGGAGTTTATTAGGCCATCTTTTTGAGCATTCTACCTCATCATGCATTTCATCTTCATCATCAGAAAGGACTACACGAACACGTTTACGGCCAACAAATTTCTGCTCACTGGCAGCCGATTTAGACAAACTTTTTGGTGAAACAGACGTGTCAGTGGAAAGATTTTGTTTTCCTAAATGAGCTGATTTCACCTGGGGTGAAGCTTTGGTAGACCGGATGAGAGAAATTAAGGGTAAATCATCGTTCAACTCTTCCACACTGGCTAAAGATTGTGATCTGCTAGAATTGAATTTTCTTATCTCTGGTGAACAGCATGCATTAGACATATTATCTGACAGATGACCACTCCCTTCTGTATCGGATTCAGAGCAGCGATCCTCTGCTACATTTTCTGTTTCAAGTCCTCTATTTTTTGACCGCTTCAATTCATCAATTTGAAGCTTCAACCTCCTACACAGACGTATCTTTCTTTATAAATAACTTATGGCAGACATAAACTCCATGAAAATAATGATACTACCTAAAATCTTATACTAAATGAATTAACCATTTGTAATTTAGTTTCCATAACATCCAGAATTCCATTTCAGCTGGTATGGTTAAGGGGCTTGCATGAATTACCTAGCCTCTTCAACATTGTCAAATCTTATCATGTGGCTATAGTGCATATTCTCTAGTGCGGTAAGCTGTACAGATGGAAGGTTAGCCTCAATAGCAAGCCTGCAATACAGTACAAAATGAGTTCAACAAAACAGTCGAAAGAAAGTGAGTTTCTTTTTGGGTCACAAAAACAAGTTTGCAAGGATGCATTTAAAGGAAAATCCAAAAATGAAATCTATTTTGCCTTTCAGATAGAATAATTACTAAAAGCTCTTATGAGGAACACAAACTCAACTTCACCCAAGATAATTGAGGTTGGCTACATGAGCCTTTAAACAAATTGTGGTCCTCAACATGAACTGTCCTCCTCCATCTGGACCCCCCATATAAAGCCATACTCTATATTAAGTCTAACAAACATACCCTCTCTCACAAATAAATTTAAATTTGTTTTTCTTTTGTATTTTTCTTTTACTCTGGGTTGCAAGGTATTAAATATTGGTATAAATGGAAAACTCAAGGGTTTGAAAATAAGGAAAAAATCAACGGAAATATTGACAGAATATTGGTACAAATTCAAAAGAAAATATGGAAATAAAAGAAAAAAAGATGGAAATTTTGAATGAAACTTAAGATGATATTTTTTTTTTAAACTTAAGAAGATTTTTATTTGATCAATTATCTACTATTTTGACTAAATAATTTGGCAAAATGTAGGTGCATATTAAGTGTGTATTACCCAACATAAATCTAGTGTGGGCTGACTGACATTGTTGCTTCAACTTTGCCATTCACCTAAGCCATCTTTTTTATTCATTAAATATTTTAACACTTATAATAAAGCAGCTGCTTATTTATGGACCAAGTTCGATTTGCTCCAGGCTCGACAAATTGTGGCATCCAAAATCAAGAGCTTGATGCGCAATAAATTAATGTTGCACAATAAATTGACCGAAATTCACGATAATTTTGGAACAATCAAAGAAAAAACAAAAATTTCGTAAAAAAGAACAAAAATTTGATGAAAATATGGTTGTAAGCTGTCATTGTATTGCCTCAAGAGAAATTGCTTTGTTGCATACTCCTCAAGACACATTATGGCACTCAGTATCACTTGGGACTGCTAAATCTTCCAGATGAACAAATTGATTCTTAATTATAAAACCATAATAGCACGATTTCATAAAAGTGTGAATTGTGATGATAATGTTAACAAATAAACAAAGCAGTTAAAAATCATATAAATTGAATAAGAAATGAAATGTGCATCAAACCATACACTATATAAAATGTGCATCAAACCATGCACCATCTTAAATGTTCTTTTTGAGTAAATTAGTCGATGTGAAAATAAAGTGCCTAGGAATGCAATTTTAATTACATGTCTCGCACTCTCTAGCATCGACTCTATTATGACTAGCAAAAGCAAGTTGGTTCTGGTTTGGAACACTACTAAGATGTAAAATTCAAATGAACTGCACAACTGAAAGTGCAAAAATAACACAAACACAATGCATACAGTTTTAGTGGCTAAGTGTGAGCTTCTTTCAGGTGTTGGATTGGCTAATTCAAGGCTGATTGTGTGAGCTTCATTCTTATATATTAGCTTGAAAGTCCCTTTGAAAGCTACTTTCAACTCTATTAGTAGTGTTGAGAGTATATTCCCACATTGGGAATGTTAATTCTAACAACCAGCAAGTTGGGAGCCATTGATATCTATTTTCCAACTTGAGAGAGAGTGTTGGTAACATAGGTTATCTACAGCCTGTCAGATTGGAATAATTCAAGTATTAGAGTGGCTTAATTCTAGCCTGGTTGCGTGAGTGCAATTCATCTCTGTTAGCCTAATTCAAGGCTGATTTCTGTAGCATAATACTAAGAGAATTGATATATTGGTGTTTTATATGAAATACTATGTACTCGATTCATAAGCTATGAAAAAAATAATCTACCTCTTAGGACCTGTTTGGTTAACGGATTGGGGCTTGGGAAAAAGTATTGAGATTTCATTCCATGTGTGGTAAGCACACTCTTGGGAATGTGTTACCTTTTACATGGGTAAGATACCCATGAAGGGGAAAATTTGAAACCCTAGGGCCCCCTTGGGTTTGCTACTCTCATCACTTGGGAAAGCATTAATTGTGGGTTCTTATTATCCACTATGAATTGATAATATCATTTTCTTTTGTCATTCAAGTATGAATAAATTTTAAACATTAATAACAGTATTATCGGAAAAACAAGTTTTGATTCCTAGAATGAGCAAGGGTATGACATTCCTAAAGAACTCACTATGCTAACCAAACGAACCATATTCTTTATAATTATTTCAACATGTTGTATAAACAAAAACTACAACTTATTCTTATGTGAACTTACAGTTTTATATTTTATTGTAATACATAGTCAAATACTATGAGATAGAGCCAGACATATGAACAGCACAATAAAGCTATGTTATCCAAATGCTCAAAGTGTTTATGAATGCAGCACTTCTTAGAGAATCCATTGTGATTAAAGAAGCTACTCCACACCATGTGATTTTCCAATTCCAATAAGAAATTTCCACTAGAGAAACCGTACCTGTAGCTCTCTTTAAATGCTTTTAATGCTTCTTGCCAATTACCATAACTGTCCAAAACATCACCCATATTAATTTTTGTTAACGCCTGCCCCTGTGCATTGCCATTTCTGAGTAAGCATCTACCAAACAGAAAAAGTACAGTAGAACCATCAACATGATCCACATGCATTAATGAAATCCAGATATTGCCTAATAGGACCAGCACCATCTTCAGTAAATTGATATAGCATGCACCAAGCTTAACAAAGTCTACTAACAATTATAAGCATGTTTCTAATTCTATGCTATTTCTTTGACAAGGAAAATAAAATACAAATCATTTTCTGTAATGTTATAGAACAAACGCCAACTTACCTCCAAGTTACCAATTGACTTGTATATTTCCCAACTCTTCATGTACCATTTATGGGCTTTCTTGAACTTTCCTAGGTTCTGGTATGATTCTCCAATAACCAAAAAAGAATCGCTGAGCTTTTCTTTGTCACAAAGCTCACTTGCTATTATCTTCTTCTTTTTTGCAAATTCACGAAGCTGAAAAATAAAATTTCGCAATAATGACAAGCACAACTTTTAATCACATATGAAGATTAAATTTGCAATCAAAATAGCCATTACCGCACTCAACTTTGAAGGGATAAGGAATTCTGATCAAATGATAAAAATTTGTTTTTTGAAACAAAAGTTGATGCTTTATATAATCAAATATGATTTGCTCCATTTATAATCATCCTAAAAACCTCCCTTCATGCATTAAATAACTAGGACAAGATTCAACACCTAACACCACCAAATCCTTCCAACCAAAGAATAAAGTAGCATGGAAATGACTTGTTAAATTTTTTCAAAAAAGAGATAAGAAGCATACTTTCACTAAATATAAAAAAAGGAGCTACATGAGACAAGAGTCGACCTTGAAACAAAATCTGCTGATCATCGCCTAAGAATAAATATATCCATCAAAGACCATAAAAAAAATTAGCAAAAACACTCTAAGATACAGCCACTGCCCAATCAGAAAAATTAACAGAAATGGAAAAGTCCCTAAACTCTGAAGATAGAGACGTCCATAAGGATGCCCTAAAATGAACCCTCTCCCAAAACTGATTCCCTAAAATCATCAAATATCCTTCTATTTCTCTCCCCCCAAACTACCCAAAAAGTACCCTGATGAGCACATCTTCCCAAGACCATACCCCGCTTCCCCCCAAAAAATCTTATATCTTTCACATGACAAAGTATTACATAAAGCTTGTGCAAATCAGACGGAAAGAAAACACCCAACCAAGCTAGTTTTGCACACTCATTTTCTGAATTGAAATAAGGACCAAACACTTGATGAAAAACACTCTTGAAACCCATACCCTAACCTAATCAGTCTAGTGGAAACAAGTTTAGGAATATAGAATAACTAGATCACAAATGTGGCATTCCGCACTTGAATATGAGAGTATTTTCTACCAACAAACATTTAAAAGAAAAACAAGAGTAAGTGAACAACGTGGACTGTTGTCTCTAAAGAAGAGCAATGTACGACTAAAAAGAGTATAAAGGAGAGAAAACATATGGAGATAAATATGTACCTTCAGCCAGGCAAGGATCATCCTTGATTTATCAATGAGACAATCAAGAGAAGCTACTTGCTTCAGCAGACACTTCCTCTCATGCGGTGTGCCTCTTGCAACAACCATGTCTCTTGTTAGCTTCTTGAGAATCTGCTCTTCTTTCTTCAACTCATCCATTACTTTAATGGCTTCATTTACAATTTTAATATTTTGATCAATTTGACTAAGTAAAGCATCCTCATCTTCCATTGATTGTGCCAGAACAAGTGCTTTTTGGTAGCAGAGGAGTGCGTCCTCATACTTCTGAACACGGTAATGCAATTCACCAAGATTGATGTACCCCTTTGCCTCCCCTTGACAATGCCCAATTCTATTACATATCATAATGTCCTTCTCAATGTGTTTTTTTGCATCATCCCACATCCTTAGGTTCATGTAAACATTTCCAAGGTTGTGATGGAGCCTGCTGCGCCCATCATCATCTGCCATTACCTCTTCTTCATCACAGATCTCTAGTCCTTTAGTTAAGATTTTCCGAGCCTCTTCCAGATTATCAAGATCTATTTCAAGCATTCCTATGTTGTTATACGCATCAATATATTCCTTGAGGAAAGAACAATTATAATTAGGTGGGTTCTCCTTGATATTTTTTGCAAGCTTCATAGCAGTCTTGAAATACTTTTTGGCATTCTGAACCGAGAAATGGTCATCCTCGGATTTTAAAAACATTTCATGGTAGGTACGACCTAGTTGCGTATTGGCCCTTTGCTGTTCAACAAGGTCATTGGCATCCTCTGCAAGCTCTAAATGTTTTTTCTGCAACAAAGACAATAGATAAAAACTCAATTTTTTGCTCTCAAAAGTACAACAACTTATACACCCAGAGCTATTTAATGAGTTTCTCAATAAAGCTCTATAGAGAATAAGAGATGCCCAAGAATTTATTCACCTAATATTAAAACTATACACGGTAAACACCATCTGAAATGTCACTGGTCCTTTGCTTAGACTATGCAACACCCTAAAAAATTTAAACACAGTCAATGTAGGCATTATCCAGATCTTCTTCATTTCTGATCAATTCAAAAAGTCAAATTTGTGTCAACAGATTAAGCCCCATTTTCTCAAAATATTCATTTCTGTAATTTCAAGCATTTTCGAAGCAACCAAACAGATGCTAAAGTTGAAGTCTTCTATTTTCATTAGACCCCAATATAAAAAATATAAAAAACAATTTCACAATGGAAAAAAACCACAAATTTATCAGCACTAACAGCCACATCATCCCTAATATTCCACATTCTTAAATACCAAAACTTAAAAAACAAAAAATTAAAAATTAAAAGAACCCACCATTGGAACCGCAGCAAATGAAAATTGAATCAAACTCAAAATCCGAAATCCGAAGATACCTTCCATTAATGTTAAAATAAAATATAATAATAAAAAAAAGAAGGCGAAGGTAGACCTCAAGGGCGAAGATACCTGATAAATAAGGGCGTGTTTGAAATCCTCAAGGCGAAGGTAGACCTCACCGAGAGACTGGCAGGTGGGTAGACAATGCTTTGGGGACAAGTACTTGATGGAGACTTCGTAGTCGATGCGAAACCACTTGAGGGCCTCCACGTACTCGCCTCTGTTCTTCAACATGTCGCCGACGACGTTCGCCCAGCGAGCCTCCTCCTGATGGTTCCCCGTCGCCTTCGCGCTCCGGTACGCCTTCTTCGCCGCGCTCAGCTTCGCTTCGTCCCTAGCCATTGCTGACTCTGCTTCGTCTGAGATTGATATTGAGATCTTGTAGTATGTGCCAGTTTGAGTTTTGAGGGCTTTTGGAGATGGAGATCGACTCTATTCCCGCCAAAACGTGAAAAGAGTGTGCTGGGCCGGGCCGGATATTTTTCATAGTTACCTATAAATATACCCCCAATTTCTTCTGGGTTTGTTTTAAACCATTATAAAAAATATTAAGGGCCATTATCAAATAACATGTTCCATCTAGGTCCACTTCTAATGAAACACGTGAAAGATGCACTGGGCGCGTGTCGCATTTTCTTTTTGCAATTATGATGACTATTTTCATTGTGCAACAATATCCAAAAAACAAAAGGCAATTTATATAAATATTCTTTCCAAAAAATAAAGCTTTTCAAGTAAAAAATTTTAATTTTAACAGTAACAAATCATTGACACTATCCAATAATAACTATCCAACAATACATTAAGACCACACAATTGTCAAATTTCAACCTCCACTCTTTTAACTCGGCATTCGACAACCTCTGAATAAAATGTCACCAGTCTACTTCAAAGCTTTGGCTATGAGTTATAGTGAATAGAATAGACAAAAAGAGAGATCGACGTAAGATCATATAGAGCATACAATGTGAGAAAGAGAGAGAGAGAGAGAGAGAGAGTAAAGCCAATAGAGAAGACTAAGGGTGGGAATGGGTTGGTTTTATCAGTCATTATCGGCCAATCGACCCATTATCAGCCGGTCAATAATGTAACTAACATCTGACCCACCAAGTTGGGTTGATAATACCAATCGACCCATCAAGTTGATTTGGATGTTGGTTATGAAATTGATCAATATCGGCCTATTTTTACCACCTATATCGGCATTACCGGCAACCGACCTGCATCCAACCCACAATAAGTGGGTTAGTTGTAGGGATGACAATAATCCCAGTCCCCGCAGGGCCCTAGCTCGATTAAACGGGTATGGCAATACCACTCCTTGCTCCGCCCCGCCCGTATAGCCGTTTAACTTAATAAATATATTACATAATATTAATTTTATAATTACATTTCAATTTTATGTTATAATTTTTATTATTCTTTTGAATTTAATAGTGTTATAATATAATTTAGTGATATTTTAATGTAATATATGTATGTTAATGTATTTTATCTATATTATATTATATATTTGTGTTGATTTAGTATCATTTTAATAAATAAATAAAAGAGATAGGGGCCCGCATACTCGACGGGAACCCTGTACACCCAACGAGGCGAGGATGGTATTGGCAAACTCGACCCCAACCCGCTCCGTTGCCATCCCTAGTTGGTTGTTGGTTTTGAGATATGGAAAGTTGGTTGGTCGAGTAAGGTAAAATTATCGGTCATTATCGGCCCGACCCGATTCATTCCCATCCCTAGAGAAGACATAGAGAGATAAGGGAGAAGAGAGAGAGAAACAACAACCTATTTTATTAAAAGGTAGATTTAAAACTAATTATGTGACCTTTTATAATTAAGGTCAAATAAGTGGGTTAATTATTCATTAAGAGTCCAAAAATGGATTTTAAAATCGTTAATAATTTATTTTCTAAAAGCTTTTGATGGAGACATAATTAAAATGTTGCTTAACTATAGCAACAAAACTTTACTTTCATTCCACTAACTTGTCCACGTTACTCACTAATTTGAATAAAATTGACCAATATATAAGACTAAAGTCAATATTATGAAAAAGTTGGTGGACCACATAATCTCAGGGAGGGTGTACTTAATTAAGATTTTAAATGACTTGGTGAAATTCAATTATAGTGGCATTCAATTAAGGCTTTTAGAGAGTTTATAACAATGTACATGAAGGCTCAACCATGGGTCTATTGGCACCAATTCATCACTTATGGATTAAGGTTTAACTATGACATTTTGTGTTCTGCTCAAAACCTAAACTAAACTTTAAGACAATGCACAAAAAGCAAAAATAAACGCCCAACTACACAATCCACCATGTTGGAAAATGGATTAAAACAACTAAAAAAGTTAAAAAACAAATGAAAAAATGGGCAGGCTAAGTGCTCGGCAATGAAAAAAGCGCCTCATTTTTATAACATGGACTTATTTATCACCTGACATTTTTAACATTATCAAGTATTAGGTGGGTTATGTAATATTAGAGTGTGTGAAATGGACTAATTATTATAGAATATAAGCTGTGAAACATTGAAATAGGCGTTCTAGAAGCTTCGAAAGGAATTTGTTTATGATAAAAACTTTGGCGCCAAAGGAGTTATACATACCTGATTTGATTGATATCTTTATTATTATAAAGCCAATAAAAAAATTTGGTGTTATAGGCTTCACTAATTCTTTGTTTACTCAAACAATCTTTTACTAGATTAAAGAGTTAAATATTTAATAAAACTAAAGGTACAAATGTAAAATTAAGCCATTAAAAAAAACTAAGAAATAAAAACAAAAATGCTCTACCCCCTTATTAGATGGAGTCTGGAGAGAGTAGGAAGTTATAGAACAGTTAAAGTTTTCAAATTTTTTTAAAATAATTAGTTAAAAAATAAATAATATTAAACAATTAACAATTTTATAATTATAAAATTTTATTTGCATATGCGTAGCACGAGTCAAAAGTCTAGTCTAAACTTAATAAAATGCTTAAAAGCTGTTACCCAAGCTGTTTTGGTAAAGAAAATCTGTCATTTGGTATTTGATCTATATTTTTAAAAATAAAATCCTTGTTCTTATTCCGAAAATAGTTTTTGATATTTCTTTTTACCAGGAAAGAATAGTTTTTTATTTAAATATTATTTAGTACCAAAATTCTACGTCTCACGGGGCCCACAAGTCCAAACAAAGGGAAGTTTTCAGTTTTGTGTGCCATATAATAAAGTGGAAGTAGTTTGTTTTATAGGAGTAACAGCCATCTGATTCAGATCACACGGTCGGAATCACGCGTGTCTACTTATGTCATCTGGAATCTATGAGACACGCTCTTTCTCTCTCCATTCTGTAATCAACCGGTGGTGATGATGGTGGTGAAGAAACTCTGAAAGCCACGAAACGCCGTCGTTTCTGAAATTCAGGTACCGCTTTCTGTGTTCTATTTCTGTTCAGTTTTACCTGTAAGCAATCAATCACAGTCCCAAAGCTGGAAAACCTAGAAATTTACATCCTCTATAAACCCTAATGCCTATCATCAAACTTTGTTCCTGTTTTGTCTTACCTTGTATTCTATTTTCTTTGTGCATGTCACTCAAAAATGTACATGTACTTTGCACTGTGTATCAGTGTTTATGTGTGTGTGTGTGTGTGGGAAATGAACATTAATTTCTGTTTAGACCATTTTGTAACAGTTACGGTTGATCATCATTTTCTGACCAAAATAGGGCTGGTTATCATTTAATGATTATCAAAATATACATTCTATAATTTGTAAGACTACCATTTCTTGGCAAAATTTATATTCTGTAACAGCTAAAGATACCCAAATATATATGTGTGTGTGTGTGTGTATTTATGTGTATATATTTTCTTTTATTGCTCAACTGTGAACCAGTTTGTGTGGTTGGCATTTTGTGCAGATTGAACTACTTTTGCTCAGTATTAATAAAACATATGGTGCTATGCTATTTAATTAGCGCAAAAAATAAGTATTCTATTCTTTAGTATCACACAGTGGGTTTAATATGGATGTTGAAGTTATTGATGTGGAAGGGATGAGGCATCATGGAATGGCAGATGATGGCGGTGCTGAACGTAGTGAAGGTGGGGAAGTGAATAATGCTGAAAATTCCGAGGCTCATGATGAGGATGAGATTTCCGAACCATATGTGGGTATGGAATTTAATTCAGAAGATGGTGCCAAGACTTTCTATGACGAATATGCCAGACATTTGGGTTTTAGCTGTAAAGTTGGTCAATCTAGTCGCTCTAAACCTGATGGGACAATCATTGCTCGGGAGTTTGTATGTGGCCGAGAGGGTTTGAAAAGAAGGCATGCTGATAGCTGTGACGCAATGCTTAGGATTGAGTTGAAGGGTCAAGACAAGTGGGTATCAACCAAATTTGTGAAGGAGCATAGCCATGCATTAATGAGTCCTAGTAGGGTGCATTACCTTCGGCCTCGCCGACATTTTGCTGGTGCTGTGAAGAATGCGTCTGAAACTTATCAAGGGGTAGGGATTGTTCCCAGTGGTGTTATGTATGTCTCCATGGATGGAAACCGTGCCTCTGTAGAGAAAAACCGTGTAGTTAGGAATACTCCATCTGCAGAATCAATTCGGTCAGTCAAGAATGCTGCAACCATGAATTATGCTGTTAGGCCTTTTAGTCAAAGGAGGACACTAGGGAGGGATGCACAAAATTTGCTTGAGTATTTCAAGAAAATGCAGGCGGAGAACCCTGGTTTCTTTTATGCAATACAACTTGATGACGATAATCACATGGCTAACGTGTTCTGGGCAGATGCGAGGTCAAGAACAGCTTACTGTCATTTTGGTGATGCTGTTACACTGGATACTATGTACAGAGTAAATCAGTATAGAGTGCCATTTGCTCCATTTACAGGAGTGAACCATCATGGTCAGACGGTTTTGTTTGGTTGTGCATTACTTCTAGATGATTCAGAAGCATCTTTTATTTGGTTGTTCAAAACATTCCTTACAGCAATGAATGATTGCCCTCCTGCCTCTATTATGACTGAGCAAGACAAAGCCATACAGACAGCAGTTTCTCAGGTGTTTCCAGAAGTCCGGCACTGCATAAGCAAGTGGCATGTTTTAAGAGAAGGTCAGGAAAGGTTGGCTCATGTATGCCATGCACATCCCAATTTTCAGGTGGAACTTTATAATTGTATCAATTTGACTGAAACTATTGAGGAGTTTGAATTGTCTTGGGATTCTATCCTTGATAAATATGACCTGAGGAGAAATGATTGGCTTCAATCATTATATAGCGCTCGTGCTCAGTGGGTTCCTGTGTATTTTCGGGATTCCTTTTTTGCTGCCATATCTCCTAATCAAGGGTACGATGGTTCTTTTTTTGAAGGCTATGTAAATCAACAGACCACATTACCAATGTTCTTTAGGCAGTATGAAAGAGCCTTAGAGAACTGGTTTGAAAGGGAAATAGAAGCAGACTTTGATACAATTTGTACCACGCCGGTATTGAGAACACCATCGCCTATGGAGAAACAGGCAGCCAATCTTTATACAAGAAAAATTTTTGCAAAATTCCAAGAAGAGCTAGTTGAGACTTTTGTGTATACAGCAAATAGGATTGAAGGTGATGGAGCTATTAGCACATTCAGGGTTGCAAAATTTGAGGATGACCACAAGGCATACATTGTTACGTTAAACTATCCTGAGATGAGAGCTAACTGTAGCTGTCAAATGTTTGAGTATTCAGGCATTCTCTGTAGACATGTTTTGACAGTCTTTACCGTTACAAATGTTCTTACATTGCCTTCCCATTACATTTTGAGACGATGGACAAGAAATGCAAAGAATGGAACTGGAATAGATGAACGTAGTAGTGAGTTGCATGGCCAAGAGTCTCTGACTTTACGGTACAACAATCTGTGTCGGGAAGCGATTAGATATGCAGAGGATGGGGCAACCACTACAGAAACTTATAATGCAGCAATGACTACTCTTAGAGATGGTGGAAAGAAGGTTTCCGTTGTGAAGAAAAATGTAGCTAAAGTTGCACCTCCTAGCTCTCAGGTTAGTGGGACTGGCTATGATGACAAGAAAAACTCTATATCAACTTCAGATATGACCCCTTTGTTGTGGCCACGGCAAGATGAAGTATTGAGGCGATTTAATCTTAATGATGCTGGTGCTCCTGCTCAAACTGTTTCTGACCTGAATTTGCCACGAATGGCCCCTGTGTCCCTTCACCGGGATGATGGTACTCCTGAGAACATGGTATGGGAAGGGATTATTTGCTTTTATTATGTTCTTCCATATATCCTTTTGTTCTGAGTGCAAGTTAATGGTGTTGATCTGGGGCTTTTCTGTAGGTGGTACTTCCGTGTCTAAAGTCAATGACTTGGGTCATGGAGAATAAGAATTCAACACCAGGAAATAGAGTAGCTGTCATAAACCTGAAGGTACGTGTATGACTAAGTGAAACCATAAAACAAGTTGTGATTTTTGTATCAAATTAGCTTGAGTTGGCAGTGCTGTAACCCAGAGATCACTGTATTTATACATGAAATCTTTATAAATTTTTTGAGGTTATTTAGGCCATTTTGTAGATATCTGATTTGTTGTACTTAATTGTGACCTATAGGATTGTGCTCGTGGAATGCTTTGCTTTAAACTCTCACAGCATAGTTTACAACTGAGCAAGAGTGTTTTTTTCCCTTACATTATTTTTTAAGCATTTCACATATAACTTCTGCAGTTGCAAGATTATAGCAGGACTCCATCAGCAGAATCAGAGGTTAAGTTTCAGCTCTCAAGGGTATCATTGGAGCCAATGTTAAGGTCTATGGCCTATATCAGTGACCAGCTCTCGACACCGGCTAATAAGGTTGCTGTTATAAATTTGAAGGTACAAGAATAAAAATTTCAAACCTGTCTCTCAGACTTGCCCTAACTGTTTGATGAGCTATTTTTCTGGATCCTTACATTGTTTGTGTTGATTATAAATTCTTTTTTCCCCCTTTTGGGTAAGGTTTTGCATTGGAACAACCCTTCTGTTATTAGTTAAATGTACTTAATGCACTCATAATTGGGTCTTCTGCAAGCGGAATGATAGTTTGTTCAAAATACTCTAGATTGCATTAAAAAAGTTTGGCCAGCTTTATCTTTCTTTTAAATAATAGTGTCATCTCATTCCGATGCCCTTGGAAAGACATTTTCTGGGCCTTTCTGTGTTCTCTGTTGTTTCTGTTAGAATATAAAACAATTGATGGCCTACATCCTGACAGTTTTAAGCTTTTGGGAATATTGGTAAATCAACATAATTTATTATGGTATCAAAGAAAGAATTCCACATGTTGGGTTCTATTGCTAAGAGAAGATCCAAATGTGTGGGGGTGTTAGAAAATAAAAAAATTGTTGGCCCACATCCTAACAGGTTAGGTATTTGGGAATAGTGGTAAACCAACAAAATTTATCATCTTCCAAGCTCTGTCTTACTGTGGGAAAGGAGAGATTCTGTTTTTGGAAGAATAAATGGGTCGGGGACTCCTCTCTTAGTGTCACTTTAGTTCTCTAATTATAGATCACATTGTCCCTATTTTCAAGCCATCCCTTATGATTTATGAGGCCAAAGTTCCTCCTAAAGTCCAATTTTTGGCTCATGGAAAGGTGCTTCAAGGAAGAGGCCATATCTTTTTTCATCTCTAACTGGTGCACTTTATGTAAGGGAGTTTCAGAGAGCATTGATCATCTCTTTCTTCATTATCCAGTGGCTTTGAGACTGCTGTATTATCTGTTTCATGTTGCTAGCTTAATTTGGGTGCTGCCCTCAACCTGAAATTCTTTATTTGTAGAGAGTTATTGTGCTTTTGGTGGAGGGCAGAAGGAAAAGTTCTTGTGAAGATGCAGTGTGTTAGCGACTTTACGGGTGATATGGCTGGAAATAAACACCCTAATTTTCTAAGGGAAGGTTGGGGAGTCTGTGGACTGCTTATGGGATAGGGCTAGATTTTTGGCCTTGGTGTCTTCCAGGTTTCGTGGCTGGCCTTTCTTTAGAATATGGATTGGGAAGCTGCCTTTTCTTAGGCTTTTTGTCTGTAGTTTGCTGGTTACTTTTCTGTTTTCTGTTAGGATGGGTTCTGTTTTGTTAATTGTTGTGTTCTTGATTTTCTGTTTCTTGCAGTTTGAAGGATGCTTCTTTTGTGGACTGCTGGCCCATTTTGATTTCACTTCCCATTTAATTTTATTCGTTCTGTTTCTTACAAACATTTTTGAAGTGGGCGGTGTTTTTCCTCCTTACAGTAGAAGATAAAATAATTTTTATCAATACCAAAGAATCGCAACAACCATCTTAACCAATTTCTTCTTTGTTAGATTGTGCCACTTATAGCATGGATGGTTAAAATGGCTGTGAAATATTTCTGCATTTATCTGTACTTCAGAGGAAAAAAAAAAGGGTCCATGACAAGTTTTCATGTGTCTCCATTGTGTCAATTATGGGGAAGTTGTTGCAATGATTTGTTGGACATGGTTGCAGATAGGTCCGTGGAGCCAAAAAAATTGGAATACATGAAGTCTTTGCCTATTTCGTTGGCTGTACAACATTGGTGTTAGTGGAGTGGAACATAAACTAGTACATCACTAGAGGCAATAATATAAGAAATACACAATTTAATTAGAGATTTCATAGGAATGGATGGAGTAGAAGATATATGAGGATGAAATGAGAACTGCAGCAACATATAATTCTTTACGTTTTGCACCTTTTGAAACACCAAAACTACTTGTTTCCCAAACCTTTTTCTTCTATTGATCTCGATTCTAGCACTACCAAATTTCTGAAGAAGTTGCCTCCTAGAAAAACTCTGCAAACCTCTCTCCCTCTCTCTCTCTCTCTTTCTCTCACACACACACACACACACACACACACCCACACACACACACATTCATCAAAACTCTGTAAAACATAATAATTTAATCCTTATTGATAACTTTTGTTGGTTTACCACGGTTCCTAAAGGCTTAAGCTATTAGGATGTGGACCTACAAATGTTTATATTCCAAATCCCCTCACATGTGGGACTCCTCCCACCATTAAATAGCACAACATTTCAAATTCAATTTATATTGAGAGGTTGCATTTACAAGGATACTCTGATACTGTGATAAGTTTGGTTGGTTTACCATTGTTCTCAAAAGCTTGAACTGTTAGGATGTGGGCTAACTATTGTTTATGCTCTGACACTTATTTAATTTGAAGTTCTCAAATTAACCCTCTTAAATATGAATCTTACAACTCAAAGCCTTAAGCCCGCATATGTTTATTATTATTATTTTTTTGGATAGGAAATCAAAATTTTACAGAAAGAGGGAAACGAAGTACAAAAGGAGATGGACAAGAAGTCCATCTGAATCATGCCACCAAGAAGAAAACAAACCAAGCCATGCTTAGACCAAAACCAAACCAACCAAAAAATACAAGTAGCCACACTTAGTACCCAGACCAGTCAAGACGAATGGCACCTACGCTGAGGTTGACTTTTCTATTCAGAAAGAAATTCTTTCCCCATATTTTAAACTTTCAAGTTACTGAAGTATTTTATTTCAGCAGAGAGCTCCCGGGATCTTTCAATCAACTGCTCTTGCATCTATTATCTCTCAATCCTGTTGGTCCTTAGCATTTCAAATCATCAAAAGGATGTATTTTCTTTTTCTAAATTTAAATTTATCACTTTATACTATGTTTTTACTAGGAAGAAATGTATTTTTATTTTGGTTTTTTATTTTCTAGGTTAAGGAAGAAGATAATTTAAAATTTCAGTAGCTTGAACTTCACTCATAATAGGGACTCTCTTTCTCTCTTCCCCACCCCACCACCCCCCCAAACAAAAAAAAAACCTCTACAATGGACTTTAGCTCTTCAAGAGGTGGTGAGATAAGGCCCCAAAAATTATATTTAGGTCATTGAACTGAAGAGTTCTATGGTTTTCTTATCTGACTATTGGTACATAAGGAGTTTATCGTCCTAGGATTAAGTCATTGGTGGGATCATGTGAGCTCAGATCTGGAGAACAGGGATGGGGGTATCTGTGAAATACTAAACTGGAAGTGAGGAGTTTGATTTTGAATACCTGTCAGCTAGGCATCAACATTATTTGATTTCAAGTGACCTTATGCTAGTTCTTGTTCTGCTAGCAGTAGTTAATGTGTTTGCATGTGCTTTTATGCATCCTGGTGCCTGGTTACTCATTGCAGAAATACATTATATACTTCAT
>QANT01006707.1:0-17112 GCA_003254885.1 Purshia tridentata
ATTTTCCTTGATATTGGATTCCCGCAGGATCACTCTGAATTCCAGGGTGGAATTCGGGGAGGGTCCTGTCATATCCTCTCTCAAACATTTAATGAACTTCAAGTTATTTGTTTTTTATTTGAATTGCAAGTTATTTGTTTTTGTTTTGAGTTCCATGTTATTAGCTTTTGTCTATCACACTTGTGCGTTTCATGTGGTTGTGTTGTAGTGTGTTTGTTTGCAGGATTTAAGTTTGGTGATCGTCTCTTAGACTCTAGGTTGGGGATAATTTTTGTAATGATTGTTTTGTTTTGTCTAGGAAGAGCCAAATGGTAAGAGTGTAAGTGTATGTTGTAATTGCATGACATCTTTCTAAGAGAAAACTTGTATGTTTTGAAAAGAAATTAATTTTTGAGTTGGTTTGTGTCTTGTAAGCTCTGTCTCATTTTGACCTGTTGGACAATGTCCTCGACTGGTCGGACTTTCCTGCATGTCTCCGACTAGTTGGCTATTGTTCCTAACCGATGGCCCTTAGTTGCTGACCAATTGGCAGTTTCTCTTGAACGGTCGAAGCGACAATTTTCAGTTTTTTATTTTGCGTTTTTAAATGTTTTAACAAGCCTTTTTAAGTTTCCTTGTTTGGTTAGGATATCTTTTTGAGGTCTGAATTAAGTCATATATATAGTTGTGTCTGAATCTCTTCCTAGTTAGTTATTGTTATTATTATTCATCTAGACTTTGAGATTTAGGGCTTTGAGGGAAAAACTATTTTGAAAACCTAACTTCTATGCATTAAGAAACAATCATTGAGAGTTAGGTTGGTGCATTCATAGAGATAGTTTTTCAAAGATTGTTCCGGGTTGAATCTATTGAAAGTCTATCAAAATTCATTCATCTTCATCATTCCATTGACTCGTGCATCGAAGGACTGAAGCCGTGTTGAATCAAGCTCTGTAGCTAAGGTGTTTGGAGTGCTTTCTCCGAAGGACTGTGAGAAGCAGGTCTCTGCGCATCAGTAATCAGGGAAGCTCTACAAGTGGCGTGAGGTCAGTCAATTTTAAGAAGGACTCTAGGGTTTGAGCGAGTCATTGTTTTGTAACTTTCAGATTATGGTGAATTACTTATTTGGACTCTTGTGTTGATTGCAATTGCATATTTGTTAAGTTCATTGTTCAATTTCATATTTAATCTGTTGCTAAATCAAGTTGGTAAATTAAAATTTGAATAGAATTTTAAAAAGCCTATGCACCCTCTAGGCTTATTTTGTGTGATCCGTGTTAGTTTCACCTTTTAGGCTTCCTTAGAGCATGCCCAATGCAACCATGCAATACAAGGGTACAAAAAAAATATAAGAGTATCTCTTAAAGACTCTAGCAAAATCACTTTTCACATTGTGATTTGATGACCTAAGTAGTCATTTGAAGAGTGTTATTTGCTACTTGAATTTTTTCCAAAAGACTCTTCTAATTTTAATTATTTTTCACTAATTAAACTTTTATTCAAACAAAAGAAAATAAAGTTTAATTTATTAAACTTAAAATTTATTATTAGAGGAAAAAGAATAAAAATTTTATAGGAATTATAAACAAAATTCAATTTCATTCATATTTGAAGAAATGATAGAGGGTCCTAGATTTGAAAAGAGAAAAATTGAGTTTTAAGTTGAAGATTCATTTTAAAGAGTTTTTTGAAGCCCAAAATATTATTCTCTCTCTTCAAAAAATGAAAAATTCATCATTTGAAGAGCCTTTTGGAGATGTTCTAGTAAAGCTTTTTGACACCCACATGCAAATATGCAATGCAATAATTTCATAGGTATGTTCATCCCCAATGCACAGTTGTAATATTGCAATGCATTAACTTATTAAATTTGTATATATTGATGGCTTCTATTAAAATAAAAAAATGTATAAATTTAATTAATTTCTGAACTAAAAAATTGTAAATATTTTAATTTAATGTTTAAAATTAGTCTACTTTGAATATATTTTATAAGATTAATTATAATTATATACTTCAACTATATACCATTTTTCAACTTGGTACTTAAAAGTTGCATTAGAGTACCTTAATTATGAAATATTGCCAATTAAGTATATTCGTTTGTCTTGTCAAAGAGAAAAAAATTAATTGCTAATATAAATATAAGTAAATTATAATTAAGTACCTCAACTTTAAATAATTTTTCAAGTTAGTACCTCAACTTTTTTTTTTTGATTTTTTTTTGATTTTCTTATTTTACAAATTATAAAAAATAATTAAAAATAGCTCAAAACTCAGAAAGTAGATAAAATTTTTTTACGGACTCGTCTTAACTACTACTAATATCAGGTTATACTACCAATTTTACCTTTTCAATATTCCAAAAATTTGAGAAGTCCAAATTTATTTCTATTAAATTAAAATACTCTAGAATCTTTGGAAATTTATAGGATAATCTCTGAACTCCAAAAAATATATGATATGCATCGTTAGTCTTCTTAAAACTAACACTATCTTTGTTGTAAACACTTGCTACCAAAAAAAATTGGGTCTTGAAAGAAAATAAATTTTAAAAAACTTCTTAAATTTGTATAAAGTCTCAAGAATTTTCTAAAACAAGTATTTGGTATTTCCAAAAATATTTTTGACAATTCTTTCAAAACTTTATGAAAATTCTAGAAGGGAAAATTTTAGCAAAAGTACGTAACTTTGTCACTATTTTGCAGTTGAGGATGTCACTTTCATTTCATTCCAATTAAGGATTTAAACTTAACTTATGTACCAATTAAGGGTTTTCCGTCACTTCCGTCTCAACTTCCATCTAAAAATCGTCACGTGACCTGCATGTGCGTTATTTAAAGGGCAATTCCATCTTTTCCTGTTGGATTTTAGTCAAATGTGCATTGACCTCCACTTAATTGAATTTCAGCAGAAGTTCACAGACCAAAATGCATTGAAAAATTGCTTTTTAAAACATTTTAATTAGACACCACAGGAAAAGTAGATACTGACTTTAAAGCTGAAAGGGAAAGGTGAAATAGAGAGAGTTAGGGTTTAGGGAATATTTGGGACCAAAGGTGAGGCTTGCAATGATACCATGATGACGATGGATGCGACCAGTAGGATGCAATGCCACTGTGGTTTCCCACTCCACAGATGCACTTCTTGGACTGATGCGAATCCTGGAAGGAGGTTCGACAAGTGTCCTAGACGTGGCAAGTTTGGGTGTACGGTGTGGAGATGGGTCGATCCCCCAATGTGTGATAGATCCAGGCAAATTATTCCTGGGCTGTTAAGGAGGCAGACCATAATAGAAGCTGAGATGGCTAGTGCGAAGTCAATGAAGTTGAAGTTGTGGATCTGTTTGGTACTGCCATGGGTGGTTTTTTTCTTTGTGTTGAATATTGCCAATGGAGGTCAGCAAACATTGGATTTGTAACTGTTTGAGAATTTGGCAGTTTGGCATTTTGTAGTTGTTTTGTAATGGCCGTTTTGTAACTGTTTGGGAATTTGGGAATTTGGCATTTTGGCAGCTTGGCCTGGGATGGTGATGCCTTTTGTAATGGCTGTTGTAATAGGTTTGTAATGGCGTTTTGAAATTGATTTGTAAAGGCTTTTGTATTGTTCCAATGGTTGTATGTAATGGCATTTTGGTATGAACATTTTGGGTTGGAAACTGGTAGGTGCAATGGCATTTTGGCATGAGTTGTTGGGTTGGAAACTGAGAGGTGCAATGGCACTTTCTACTTGACCACATTCCACCCATAAAATCAGAGTAAGTATAACAATAATGATGACCAATTTAGTAACCAATTTAATAAGCAATTTCAAACCAGTTTAATAATCAATTTCATAACCAATTTCATTCATTCAAATACATAACCAATTTCATCTACAATTCTCACCAATACATTAAGAACAATACATAATCAATACATCACCAAAATAATGTGTAAGGCCCTAAATATCATTTGTAATGCATAAAAACATTCCAAAGGTAAAAAAAAAAGACCTGTATTGCTTGACAATTCAAAATACCCAAAATCATCAAAATATCAACCATCTAAAAAAAAAACCAAAATACAAACTGCCCTATGATCAATGTCCTCTTTTTCTTCTTGGCTCCCTTGAACCAGGAGTATAAGTTTTTAATTTTTGTAGGTGACTTAAACCGTTTCGGTGACTCCATTGTTGCTCCTACACTTGATGGGGCAGGCTGAGACACAAAAGAGGGTCTGCATATGTGCAAGCTTGAATGTGAAGGTTGTGAAGGCTGTGAAGTCTGTGAAGGCTGTGACAAGGTTGATGGGGCAGGCTAAGACACACTTGCTGGGATGCTGGTCTGCTGGGCTGAATGAGGTTGATGCACATTATTTTGAGACATTGCTTGCCTCCTTGTTGGCTTGTCTGGCCTTTGCTTGAGCCTGGTTTTTTTGACCTACACATATAGATCAAACAAATCAATAAATTGGGGAAATTTAACCTATACATATACAGCACACACACATTTGCACCTTGCTTGCTGTCTCCACTTGTTCATGTTGCTTATTTTTGCAAGTCTTTTCCTTTTGTGTCTTAGCCTGCCAAAACCACATAAATAAACAATTTCATCCAACTCACACAATCCAAATAAGTGGCACACTCATAAATTTCTAAATGAAAATAGCAAATGCAAACCTGATTTAGGGGTTTCCCACAGCTTCGTTGGTTGTGACCTTGTTTCCCACACTTACTGCATGTGATGGATTGATTACATCTGGGGAGTTTGGTTGGATTTTTTTGTGGGGCTTTGGATTCACTTGCATCTTGAGCCCTCACCTTCTTGGGCCTCCCTGGTTGCCTCTTATAGGTTGGGGGTTTTAGTGGCGGCTTGCCTGTTCTAACCCACATGTCAGACCCAGGAAGAGGAGCTAACATCGGGGCATATGTTTGCAAATATGCATCTACTAGGTATTTTTCAGCTAAAAAATCCTCCACTTGGTACTTCCCCTTCCAGATGCATGCTAATCCATGGGTACATAAGATCCCACTCAAATACCAGAGTCTACAAGAACATGTCCTCTTCTCAAGATCCACTGCAAATTGCTGGTCGTACATGGTGATCACTCGATACATCTTCGCCCCACAGTGGTGCACAATGCAAATGTTGCAGTCTTTCTTCTTTTCATCGATAATCTCTTTGATTCTAGGGCCATATGGAAACTTCCACTTGGTAACAGCTTCTCTTCTTCTGGCCATCAGCAAAGTGATATACATCCTTACTTTTTCTAGCATCACAATAATAGGTTGATCCCTGGCAGGCAGTATTGCAACATTGAAAGACTCACATAAATTGTTGAGGATGACGTCACACTTGAACCATGTGGAGAAATATGCTTTGCACCAGTGCTGGGGTGGCTTGTCATCAAACCATTTTAAGGCTTCAGGATCAGCCTCTGCCATCTTTCTCATCTCAGTCTTGAACCTTTCTTCCGTGGTAGACTTTGCAGTAGAGAAGACCAAGTTATAGAGATAGATGCCAGGATGCTTCTTTCTAAAATTGGAAGCAATGTGTTTAACACAATATCTATGCTCACAGCTTGGCAACAAGGACTTGACAGATTCCACCAACCCCTTTTGCTTATCCGATATGATAACCTGCCTATAATCATCATCAATTCTCAAGTCCTCAATCAAAGCTTGCAGAAACCATGTCCAAGAGTCTTTATTTTCTATTTCCACCACTGCAAAAGCTATAGAGAACATGCCATTATTGGCATCTACCCCAATAGCACTCAATAGCTGCCCTTTGTATGGACCCTTTATGAATGCCCCATCTAATCCTATCACAGGCCTACAACCATCCATATACCCCTTCTTGCAAGCCCCATAGCATATATAAACGCTCCTAAAAACTTGACCATCTGCAAGTACTCTAACTGAAGCGTGAGGATTAGTCAACCTCAAAGTCTCCAGATAGTCCCATAACTGTGCATATTGTTTCTCAGGATGCTCATCAATCTGCTTTATTGCTAATAACTTGGTCCTGTAACATTATGACAGTGTCACAAAACAATTGAATGTCTTCTGGATCATTACTTGAAACTGCTTAGCATCCCACTTAGGGTTTCCCCTAATGTCATCCCCAAACCTTTTTGCCATCCAAGCAGCATTAGCATATTGGTTGTATAGAGGCGCTGAGCATTGATGCTCATCAATGTGTGTCCTCACAACAAACAAATTCAACTTTTTGTCCAGTGACCCAAATAAATGCCAAGGGCACCCTTCTGCACATTTAGCTCTAACCTCCCTTCTATGATTCTTTGCAAATTTAATATCCCTTGAGTTGATAATGGAATACTCCCTTATTGCTTCCTTAAACCTCTCCAGACTCAAAGCAAAGCCCAAGGTGAAACTGTGGATCCTTCATGTCAACATCCTTATTAAAATATGTGAGCTTGGGAAGTGGTTTTATGGGCCTCCTTGCATGCTCATGCTCATGCACATCACTGTCCTCAAACTCTTCTTCATCTACCCTCCATGCATCATCATCGTTTGCCATGTCATCACTGTCAACATCCCCAAACCCTCCACCATCATCATCACTATCCAAGTTCGCATCAACATACTGTTGAAATATGTGCAGATCATCTACATCCTGCTCATACTCAGAGTCCACATAATCATAATTTGCATCATCATCGTCATCAGAACATGACTCAACATCATCTGGCTCAACAAACTGATCATGCTCACTGCTTGCATCTTCCACAAGTACCTCCTTCCCTTTGTTCCTCCCTTTGGTGACAGTTTCCTCAGTCCTAACCTCCACATCATGCAAATCATTGAGCATAGACTCATCAAACTGATGCTCCTGCCAAAGATCATCCAAGGACAGTTGGACTGGATCAGTGTCATTAGGCACCCTATGCTGGGCTTCTGTTGGAACCTCAGTCTGGGCTTCTGTTTCAACTTCAATGTGGGATTTTGTATGCTCATCAGCCTGTGCTTTTGTATGCTCATTAGTCTGGGCTATCTCATCAACCTCCTGGCCTAGCTCATTCCCCATGTCAGCTTGGTGATCATTCCTCCCATCCAATTCATGCTCACGCCCTATTTCTGTTTGGGTCTCATGCCCCATTTCTGTTTGTGCCTCGTACCCCACTTCTACTTGGGCCTCATGCCTTGCTTCAGCTTGGGCCTTATGCCCCTCTTCTGCTTGGGTCTTTTCATCATCATCAAGCAAGATGGGCTCCTCAATGACCCTGTTTCCATCAGCCTCTATGCTCATCTGCCCTTCATGCTAAACATAATACACCCTTGCAACCCTCTGCTCATTTTGAGTTCTACACAGCCTTAATACACACTGGTCTGTCAATGCAGGTTCCCATACTTCCCTATCACCTTCTTGCATACAATAATAATACATTGGAGTCTCCCTGTATCCCAACCATCGAGCATGCCCATCCATTTCCATCAAGTCCATGTAATCAAGATTACAGTAATCAGCCCATGTTACTTGACCTCCTATATATGTGTATTCCTTTGTTTCCTTATTTAATGCAATCAGTGTACCCCCATAGTGAATCTCCATTGTAAAATGGTCAGGGTCTCCTGCAAGATCACACTTTGGTTATAACATGCCTCTAAGTAAACCAGACATTTTCAACTAAACCCCAAAACATGCTTCTAATATTTAACCCCTAATTAAGTAATATTTAATTCAAATTATGTAATATTTAACTATAATTAAGGGATTAATATTCCCCACACTTATCACTCAGCCTTCAATTCACACGAAATCGAGTCCACATAGTCCTTTCCCTGTCCTTTTCCTGTACACTAAAGTGCTAAATGCCAAAAACTCAGTAAATCCACCCCAACAGAACTCGACACACACACCCCACTTAGTAAATAAAGAAATCGAAAGCACATCATAAAGGGGTTGACATTCGAGAAAACTCAGACAAAACCAAGAAGAGGGCTCACGGGACCACTTACTGTATATTGGAGGGTCTCCATGATTTCTGAAGAACTCAGCCAGATCCATACTCAGTATCACTTAACCGCAGGAGCCTCTCCTTGGGAACGGCCAGCAGTCAATCCCAATCAATCGCAATTGCCTCTGCTTGCAAACAAACAGACAGGAATCTTCTTCTTCCCAAATGTTCTGCGTGTGGAACCTTAAACCCTAAAATATTATTCCCCTTTTGGATGCGTTTTGGTCTGTGAACTTCTGCTTTTTTGTTTTTCATTTTATTTAATTTTTAGTTTACATTAACTAATTAAAATGTTTTAAAAGCAATTTTATTCAATTAAGTGGAGGTCAATGCACATTTGACTGAAATCCAACAGAAAAAGACGGAATTGCCCTTTAAATAACACACATGCAGGTCACGTGACGATTTTTAGATGGAAGTTGAGACGGAAGTGACGGAAAACCCTTAATTGGTACATAAGTTAAGTTTAAATCCTTAATTGGAATGAAATGAAAGTGACATCCTCAACTGCAAAATAGTGACAAAGTTACGTACTTTTGCTAAAATTTTCCCATTCTAGAAATATATTATAGAGGGAAATTCGTTTTAATTTTTTAGAAATAAATGAAGACTTCCTCATTTTCTGGAAACTCATAGAATAGAAATCGGCAATTTGACCCTATATTATATTAGTACTAGTTACAATGAGTTCGTAGAAATTTTTCATGTATTTTTTTGAATTCAGATCTATTTTTTAATAATTTTCAAAGTTTGTAAAAATAGAAAAATTAAAAAAAAAAGTTGAGGTACTGACTTGAAAAACTATGCAAAGTTGAAGTTGAGGTAATTAATTGTAATATACTCATATTTTATATTGGCAATTAATGGTAAAACTAACGGAGGTACTTAATTGACGAGATTTCATAGCTGAGATACTTTAATGCAATTTTTCAAAGTTGAGGTATCAAGTTGAAAAGTACTGTATAGTTAAGGTATATA
The DNA here is from genome assembly GCA_003254885.1 of Purshia tridentata. NCBI lineage: Eukaryota > Viridiplantae > Streptophyta > Magnoliopsida > Rosales > Rosaceae > Purshia > Purshia tridentata. The sequence goes on from QANT01006707.1 coordinate 8,919, forward strand.
AATTTAATTAACCCTATTTTAAAACTGCACAATGTGTGGGTAATAATGCTAGCTACCCATATTTGTACCAAATGAATCAAGTATGCATTCAAAAGTCATATAATGGTAAAAATATTTTTATTGTCCGTTTGTGTTCATTTACTTTATGGATGGAACAAGTCAAAGACTGTAAAAGCTACATTATAAATTAGAGAATATTTTAGCAAAAGGATTTGACTTATACCCTATTTTGTAGTTGATGAAGCCACATTCATTTTGTTTCAATTGAAGATTTTTACTTTATGTTTCAATTGAGGATTTTAACTTTCTATATATTTTAATTAACGAGTTTTTGTCAGAAATTGATCATGTGCCAAGCACGTGACCAATATTTAAGGGAAAAAAAGGTCTCTTGTTTAAAAAGTTATAGAAAATAATTTTAAAATTAAAAAAAAAGGAGAAGAGGAAAACCCCACTCTGACCATCCCAATCTCTCCTCCCTCCCCTCTTCGACCATCGGCAACCCATTTCTGGTAACCCATCCCTCCGCGCCAGCCTTTCCCTTCGCATCTTACTATTCCTCCATATGTTTCTTTCTCTCACTCCTCATCTCTCTCTTCGTCTCTCTCTCACTCAGCCCCATGTCAAGAAAATCTCTTTTTTTTTTGTATTCTGGTCTTTTTTGGTTTTGGGTTTTGCTAGAATATTAATTCCAAATGAGAATTGATGAATGGGAGAGGTTTTGAGCAAAATTGGTTTGTTTTTTTTCAGTTATGTAATCACATACAAATATAATCTTGGTAGTGAAATAATTTTTTTAGTAGTACATACAGAAAATAAATTGATTTTGTCAATGCAAAATCAAAGTTTGTTCTCCAATTCAAGTTGGGTACTGCAAAACAAATGGCACTTGAATTTGATTCCAAACGAGATTGAAAAGGAATTATTGGCTTATAAATTTGATTACTATAATTGAGTTTTATGGCAAAATATTGTGCTTCCAGAATATAGTAGACCCATCATGCCTAGAAGTAGGAATTTCAATTTCCAATCACAAGCTTCTTCTGATGATGATTTTCCCCTGAATTCTAATAGAGGATGGATCTTACAATTTCTAGGTTTTTGTTCTTTTACCTTAAAATTTGAGTTGACTTTTCTTTACCAATTTTGATTTTGATTTTTTTTTAATAGTAATATTGTATGCTTTGTGTTTGTTTTGTGAAATGAAAGAAAGAAAGGTAGAGGAAGAGAGAGATGTGGCAATAACTCTAATTTGAAACCCAATACCAAATTCTAGTATTCTAAATCTTAAAACTAAATCCCTCTATTCAAAACCCTAACCCGAAAAACAAAAACCCAAACAAAATCTTTGAAATTGAAACCATAAATCCACAATCATCAAATACCTGTAAGAAAGCTGGGTGGTGGTATAACAAAGACTTCTCTGGGTCAATCTTGATCTCGCAACATCGTCTAGATAAAGCTATATTCTCTCCCTCTCTCTTCGCAATATCTGATTTCTCTCTCTTTGTTGCGTTTGCTCTCTGCAAGCTGTGGGTACAAGTAGACCTTCGGCTCTACTTGGGTTAGGTTGCGAAAGGGAGAGGAAAGAGAGAGGAAGAGATGGCTGGTGGTCTCACCGGCCATCACAGCCGAATTGTGACAGTTCAATTGGTGAGGAGGCACGATGAGGAACAAAGAGGAAATAGAGAAAATTGAAGAAGGAGAGAGAGAACTCGAGTGGTCTGAGAGAGAGTTTGGATTGAGAATAATTCAAGTTGTGTGATTGGGATAAAAAGCCTAAGTGAACAGCGTTTTTCCCCCTTTTTTCCTTATATTACTTTAGATATCAGTTTTAAAATATAATTTACAAAATTAAAAGATTTAAAATATCGAAATAAAACACCTTAATATATAAAACTGATATATAAAATAAAATTAGATATTTAAGATATCGGAACAGAATACCCAAATATATAAGTCGATATATAAAATAGTATAGATATCAATTTTAAAAAACTTAATATTACAATATCAGTTACGTTTAAAACTGATATATATGAAGCGATATATATGGACATTTTTGTAGTAGTGAAGATACCACCTGATTGAATTCAAGGATATTTTCAAGGAGAATTGGTGGACTTTTGTTTTGAAAGTTTTTTAATGAATTTCATGATTTAATTATTATTTTGTTATCTTGAGTTTTATTGAGATTGATGAATTGTGAGTTGGACTTTTGCTTTCGAAATGATTTTCATAAGGTTGTTTTGTTTCATATTTGATATTTTAGAAGCTTTCATAAGATTTAATGGTTACATAAAGGTTTGGGTTTTATTGCATAAGTTTGGGAACCATTTATTAAGTGAACTTCTTACTTTGGTTTGACTTAAGGATTTGGGATTTTCAACTCATAGTTGCATGCATGATTTTTATGTTAATGATTCATGAGAGGTTTATATCTTTTTAAGATAATTTATGAAATGTACCATATGTGGCTTTATGATGTGTCTTGGGAAATTAAGTGGTTTTGTGAAGTTGGATAACGATTTTCAAACCTCCATATGAATATCCTTCTCCAATCAACGAAATAGATAGGTCTTTGGGACCCATCATGGCACACATATAGGCTTTGGCCATGTGTCGGGATGTCCAACCATTTGGGGGCAGCTTTGCGTGCACGTATAATCACCATATTAGTCTTCCTTATAAAACGGTGTAATATGGAACAGGTGTATGGCCAACTTATTTACCTACTTGATATGATGGTATAATATAGCATAAGTGTATAACCAATATTTCCCTAGATACTAGTGTGGTGTGAGTTTTTAGATCCAATGGTTTAAATATCAGTTTACAATAATGATTTCAGTTATTAAGCATTTTGAGATATAAAGTTACAGCAACAAAAGTTTTATGCATGACAATTTCAATTGAGTAGTTTATTGTTTTATTATTTATTAATTTTTTATTTGAAATGAAAGAAGTTTAAAAGTGTTGATTTCAATTTCATATTTATATTATTATTTTAAGGTTGATAACATGCATGGATTTAGCATTAAGCATAACATCTTCAAAGTTGATTTTTCAGTAGCATGAAATGAATAATTCATATGAGAACTTTGTTATTTTCAAAGATTGAATTTTTTGTTGCACTTTCAAATTATGACCTATCATTGAGTTTGACATATTTTTGTAGTTGCATTTACATTTGGTTGATTCATTTACTGGAAGCATGCCAAAAATTATATATTGTAGTACATTGCATCATCTTGAGCTAATTCATGTTCACGAGTTTGCTTTTGTATCACAAAGATTACATATTTTGAAATGAAATTTCAAAAATGGTTTATGAAAGCAGTTTTAAAACTAAGGGCTTTTAAAGGACATGAGCTCAAGGAGAAGAAACAGTTTTACAAAGATTTTCAGTATTAGGTTGGTGAGGCTTAAAACTCTCTTGTGTCAAGGCTACAACCAAATCGGTTCAGATGTAGCTCACAAGGTGCATAGTTCATTTGCAGCCCTTTTCCAGTATCACTTCATCAACAAGAATCAATTCTAGCAAATACACACCATACAAAACACATATGTTAGTAAAACCAAAAAAAAAATCCATGTACTTCCAAATCCTAATGCCAAATTTATGTCATTCCAAATGTGTTCCAGAATTATATTGAACATAAGAATTAATAAGTGAGCAATTGGGAGGCAAGGCACACTCAAGCTTAAACTAATAGAATGTAACTCAACCAAGTAAGACAATATCACTGAGCATAGAAGCCCTTGTGGAGAAAATACAACAGTTGTCTCCTAGTGACTGGCACTAGGGCAGCAATAATATAGATAAGTTACTAATCGTACCACCTTCTAAAAAACAATGTATTAACGTGAAGAATAGAAGATCTGTATATGTTCAATAATCCATAAAAATCACATCAGAATCATTATAGGATCCTCAAAAATATGAAGATCATGATAAGTTTATTCTACTCAATGCATCAACTGCAAGCATCGCAAATCTTAGCCCTTAATTAGCTACTAATAACTCACTAGTAATGGATTTCTCCTAATGATGGAAACACTTGAATTTTGTTTTTTCAAAAATAAAACCTCCACAATATAAACAAGGACAGATTCATGAAAGATTGAGCAACATGAAAGATGACACAAATTATTGCAATATGAACAATGAACGAAGCCAGGGGAAATTTTTAAGCTACAAACAGTGTTAAACTAGTATTCAAACTCCAAGACTAATTTAGAGTCATGGTGTACCACCAAAGATTAAGGTATATCTAATTCAACTACGCAAAAAAGAAGAAGATTAATTCAACATCATCCCCCCTGACAACTCATAATCCAATTAATCAAATCTTGATACTAGACACAGGAGAGATCATAAATTCTCCCATGAAAAAAAAATTAAAAGCATGTAGTGCACAACTGATGAAGATATCTAATTCAACTTTCACTGAAAAACAACATCATTAACCCAGCACATTAACCAAATATAAATTCAATAGACATCATAAATTCATTCTTTGAAATTAAAAGCTGTTCAATTAGAACTTTGCCCTAGACCAAGAGTCATCGATAACACTATGACTGAACGTGGTCCATAACAGCTACTAAATGATGGTTTTGTTGAACTTAATTCTCACTTTGTTTTTTGGTCCATTCGCCTAATGGCTTCCAAAGACTCCAAAACGTCACGCATGCTTGGTCGGCTTTCTGGTTCTTTTGCAATACACTTTCAAATTAGAGTCTCGAACTGTACTAGCACATTGATTGTTCAATCCTTGATCAATGAAACTAGCCAATACTCTTTTTTGAAAGTTTAAAACATTAATCAATGTAATGTAAAAGGAAAATCAAATTCTATGTAATCTGATTATCAAACTAATGATATAAATGTAAGATACCTCAGTGTTTCACCCTTTTGAAATGACCTATTCTATCGTAATAAGATCGTAAACAGTATTAGAAATCATTTGAAAGCATGTGGGGCAAATTTCCATATAAACAATTGTATTAGTACAACTCCAAATCCATAAACATCCGATTTTGAAGACACATTACCTATTCATTATGGTGTATATACATGTGTCAGTATGTCATTTCAAATAGGCTAATTTAATTTAAAGTTTACAAATGAATCATATGATTACCTAATTGAAATAGCTCAGGACCAATATAACTGCCAATCAAATTCCTCTCAGACAACTTAGAAGTTGAAGCTTGTGATTACAGTTGTGTTTCTACTTGCCCTATCGCAATATCTACTTACGAACAATGATATAGAGTTTTCAAGTCTAACCTTGATAGTTTGGCCTCATAGTTCTGCAACATGATAAATGAATGTTTTAAGGAATTAAAATCATCTATCTAATGAATGTTCTAATTAAGGGAAAAAAACAAACATACCTCATCCAACATGATTTTGTTAGACTTGAAACATGGATAGTAAGCACCTCGGGGATCTAAATTATGCAAAAAGTCCAATGTTCGAGGTGCCTCAATAAGTATGTTCAATCTCTAGTCCCACCTTAGAACTCTCTTCTTACTACGCTTAGCCAGATGATCCCCTAAAGTTGCAAGAATATACTCAGACTATAAAGTGAGTGACTAGCATGCAATAATTATTATTATTTTTTTGGCTAGGGAGCAACATACAATTTAAATACATCAATGCTATATTAAAAAGAAAAAAGTAACCAACAAAAAAAAATGCTTTGTTAAAAAAAATAACGAATATAACCAAAAAAAAAAAGAGAAAGATGATTAGTTTCCAAGTCCGACTATTTGCAACATGATCGATCAAATTCGGGAAAAAGTTAAGGACTTGAAAGGCCCCATTTTTTCTTCCTTAAGGCTGATCCAGTTTAAATACGATTTAATTACCCAAAGAAACCATTTATTTGTGAGATAAAAAAAATAAAACACCAAATTAAGTAATAAAACTTTATCTTTCTAGAAACATACACAATCACACACCACATCCTTAAGAATCAGCTGAAAACTTACCAATCACTCTTCAAAACCTAGGTGAGGGTCAAGTCCAAACAATCTTATATAGTTGAAGGTGATCATCATCTTCGAGTTTGTTGTGGAACCACACGAAGCAAGAGTCACTGAGTTGACCCACCCATTGTAAAGGATATCTTGTATATAGCTCTTCCGTAGATCTGTATCACGATCGAACAACAGCCCAAAATTCAATTGGTGTGAAAGGCTTTAAGTAATCTTCATCTTGAAAAATTTGACGGCCACCGATGGTGGTTAATGCAGTCTCTTCCTCTAGTGCCTCTAGCGGTGCTGGTTAAGGAATGGAAAGAGGAAGAAGAGGAGGAGGAGGTGGAGAGGAAGGAGCTGCAAACCCATGCTTGCAACAGATGGTGTTACACATGTTTGGTGCTACAAGAGATTTTACTAAAAGATATTTGGATATGGAGGAATATAGAACTAGTGCTTCCACCAAGCTTGTATATATATACCCTAAACAAATCCTAAGCTAGTGAATAAGTGCTAGTGCTCATTTCTATTCCCAAAAACTTCCAACAGTTTTTGGGCAATCCAACACTCAAGAATTTGTGTTTTTTTCTTATAATGAATAATGAAGGTTCCAAAATATTTGAATCACAACCCTTAATTCCATCTAAATTCTAATGATGCATGGGATCTACCACATATGTGCATTCTTGTCTTTCATTAATTTATACTATATGTATGTATTTTCTTTTATAAATTTAGTGCTACTTGATTGATCAAGCTTATTTTCAATGTAATTTATATATTGTTTTTATGATTTACTTCATCAATGTAATTGTGTATTCAAAATATCTTATATTAATTTGTGCAATAAAAGAAATTAGATTAATTAAATTCTTGAATAAATGTTGATCATCAATTCACAAATATAAGTTTGGAAGATTTCAAACTGAGTATTCTTTCATGTATTTGTTGGTCCAATTAGAAAATCCTTTAAAATGATATTTTGATGATGAGGTACAGTTGTACATGAGTATTTGAGTGCATGCGTGCACCTTGGACTGTAGGGTTGTTATGCTAGCTGTCTCATCTTCCTTTTATTCTATTCGTCTTTTTTTGCAACACCTACTGTAACGACCCGTACTTTTCTAAGTAATTTTTAATTGGGCTCAGAGTTGACTTTTTAAATTACTTGGTTTTTGGTTTAGACTTTGAGATGGTTGCGTAGAGCTTGACTCCACGAGTTCGTAGACATGTAGCTTGCGTCGTTTGGAGCTACGGTTTGAGAAATACAGACGTTTAAAGTAAGGGTCGAACTTGTAATTTTTACAAGTGGCTTTTAAAATTCCAAAAAATTTTGGAAGTCTCTTCTCTCTCTTATTTCTCTCTCTCGCACAGACCCCGCCATGACTCTCTCTGACAGGACCCTCCCCGAATTCCACCCTTGAACTCGGAGTGATCCTGCGGGAATCCAATGTCAAGGAAAATCCTACCGAAATTTCGGCAGAACCTCCCCTGAAATTGGACGAACCCTTTTTCTCCACGAGACCTGCAAATGCACTTCTAAGTTCCACAGCTCCTCTACCACAACCAAAAGGGTCTCCGACCCAATTTCAAATCAATTTCTTAAATTTTCATTAGATTATCAGAGCCGCGCTATAAAATTTACTAAGAAGACAAATTTTACAAGATTAATTAGTTCCTATAACTTTCAAATGTTCGCTGGATTGCCTCGACGTTTTTGGCTCGACCGCTCCACCGCTACCACCTGGGGGAAAATTTAAAACAATAAAATGGATAAAACTAATAAGTTAACTCAGTGAGTGGACATAAATCAAAATAGATATAAATAAACTTTACTTTAAAGCTTCTTAGAATTTCGTAATCTTTCTTTGAAATCTCCCAGTTTTAAAATCACTTTCATAAAATCCATTGAAAATTCTAAGAGTAAATCCATACTTTAAAATTCATTTTAAGATTTTCTGGAAAATCAATAAAACTAGTTAAGTTACATAAAATCCATTGAAAACTCTATGAGTAAATCCATATTTTAAAATTCATTTTGAGATTTTCTGGAAAATCAATAAAACTAGTTAAGTTACTAAATATCACTTTAGAATTTCGCACCCAACAGTCACCCGCCAAACCTGCCGTACATGCGCAGGGCCTACGACCTGCCGTACGCATGCAGGGCCCATATTTCCTGTCGTACATGCGCAGGGCCTAC
>QANT01006708.1:0-19107 GCA_003254885.1 Purshia tridentata
AATGAGGGATCCCACACTGGAAGGTGCCTATATATATATAAGTCTTTTAAGTATGAGATTTCAAATTTAAGCTTATTTGTAAAATAGGGCGAATGAGTCTATTCCATATAATTTTTCAACATTCGAACCGTTTATTTTTTAAATATCTATTTATAAATTATCATTGCAAAAAATTTGTCAAATCGAAAATTATTTGACTATCTAACTTTGATTAAATAAATAAGTTTTCAGAAAAATATTTGATTCGTCAATTTGTTTGATCAAAATTAGATAAATAAATGATTTTTGATTTAATTAATTTTTTAAAAGGTTGATTTGAGTAAAGACCTAAAGAATAAATAATTTAGATTAATGAAATACTATACAGAGGTCTCTATGTGGGATTTGGGGGATCCCACATTAGAAGGGACTTATATATGTAAGTAATCATTGATGATTGAGTTTAGTGGATAAAAGAATCTCCAAGGGTTTCAATAATTTTGATTGGTTATCTTTATTTTTAGTGCAATGTTAGAGTTTGGGCTTTTAATTGATGATGCAAACTTATATTCAAATTTTACCCAAGAGTAAATTAGAGTACATTTGACCCAATGCCAAATGAGAGAAAATTGAGGGGAAAATTTTAGCAAAAGTACATAATTTTGTCACCATTTTGCAGTTGAGGATGTCAATTTCATTTTATTCCAATTAAGGATTTAAACTTAACTTATTTTCCAATTAAGGGTTTTCCGTCACTTCAGTCACAACATGTCCTCTTCTCAAAATTCACTGCAAATTGTTGGTTGTACATGATGATCACTTGATACATCTTCGCCCCACAGTGGTGCACAATGCAAATGTTGTAGCATTTCTTCCTATCATCAATAATCTCTTTGATTCTAGGACCATATGGAAACTTCCACTTGGTAGCAGCTTCTCTTCTTCTAGCCATCAGCAAGGTGATATACATTCTCACTTTTTCTAGCATCACAATAATAGGCTGATCCCTAGCAGGTAGTATTGCAGCATTGAAAAACTCACATAAATTGTTGAGGATGAGATCACACTTGAACCATGTGGAGAAATATGCTTTGCACCAATGCTAGATTGGCTTGTCATCAAACCATTTTGGGGCTTCAGGATCAACCTCTACTATCTTCCTCATCTCAGTCTTGAACCTGTCTTCTATGGTAGACTTTGTAGCAGAGAAGACCAAGTTATAAAGATAGATGCTAGGATGTTTCTTTCTAAAATTGGAAGCAATGTGTTTAACATAATTCCTATGCTCACAGCTTGGCAACACAGACTTGACAGATTCCACCAACCCCTTCTGCTTATCCGATATGATAACCTGCCTATAATCATCATGATATCAATTCTCAAGTCCTCAATCAAAGCTTGTAGAAACCATGTCCAAGAGTCCCTATTTTCTATTTCCACCACTACAAAAGCTATGGGGAAAATGCCATTATTGGCATCTACCCCGATAGTACTCAATAGCTGCCCTTTGTATGGACCTTTATGAATGCCCCATCTAATCCTATCACAGGTCTACAACCATCCATATACCCCTTATTGCAAGCCCCATAGCATATATACACACTCCTCAAAACTTGACCTTTTGCAAGCACTCTAACTGAAGTGTGAGGATTAATCAACCTCAAAGTCTCTAGATAGTTCTATAATTGTGCATATTGTTTCTCAAAATGCTCATCAATCTACTGCATTGCTAATAACTTGGCCCTGTAACATTGGGATAGTATCACAAAACAATTGAATGTCTTTTGGATCATTGCTTGAAACTGCTTAGCATCCCACTTAGGGTTACCCTTAATGTCATTCCCAAACCTTTTTGCCATCCAAGCAGCATTAGCATATTAGTTGTATAGAGACGTTAAGCATTGATGCTTATCAATGAGTGTCCTCACGACAAATACAATCAGCTTTCTGTCTAGTAATCTAAACAAATGCCAAGGACACCCTTCTGCACATTTAGCTTTAACTTCCCTTCTATGATTCTTTGCAAATTTAATATCTATCAAATTGATAATGGAATACTCCCTTATTATTTCCTTGAAAACCTCCCCAAACTCGAAGCAAAGCCTAAGGTGAAACTGTAGATCCTTCAGGTCAACATCCTTATTAAAATATGTGAGCTTGGGAAGTGGTTTTTTGGGCCTATTTGCTTGCTCATGCTCATGCACATCATTGTCCTCAAATTCATCTTCATCTACCCTTCATGCATTATCATCGTTTGCCGTGTTATTACTGTCAACATTCCCAACCCCTCCAGCATCATTATCACTATTCAAGTTCATATCAACATACTATTGAAATATGTACAGATCATCTACATCCTGCTCATACTCAGAGTCCACATAATCATAATCGTAATCATAATCATCATCATCATCAGAACATGACTCAACATGATCTGGCTCAACAAACTCATCATGCTCACTGCTTGCATCCTCCATAAGTACCTCTTTCCCCTTGTTCCTCCCCTTGGTGACAATTTCCTTAGCCTACACTCCACATCATGCAACTCATTGAGCACAGACTCATCAAACTGATGCTCCTCCCAAAGATCATCCAAGGACAGTTGGATTAGATCAATGTCACTAGGCACCCTGTGCTGGGCTTTTGTTGGAACCTCAGTATGGGCTTCTGTTTCAACCTCAGTATGGGCTTCTGTATGCTCATCAGCCTGTGCTTCTGTATGCTCATCAGTCTGGGCTATCTCATCAACCTTCTAGCCTAACTCATTCCCCATGTTAGCTTGGTGATCATGCCTCCCATTCAATTCATGCTCATGGCCCATTTCTGTTTGGGCCTCATGCTCCACTTTTGCTTAGGCCTTTTCCCCTGCTTTTGTTTGGGCCTCATGCCCTACTTCAGCTTGGGCCTTATGCTCTTCTTCTTCTTGGACCTCATCATCATCATCAAGCAAGATTGGCTCCTCAATGACCCTGTTTCCATTAGCCTCTATGCTCATCTGCCCCTCATACTGAACATAATACACCCTTGCAACCCTTTGCTCATTTTGAATTCTACATAACCTTAATACACACTGGTCTGTCAATACAGGTTCCCATACTTCCCTATCACCTTCGTGCATACAATAATAATACACTGGAGTCTCCCTGTATCCCAACCATTGAGCATGCCCATCCATCTCCATCAAGCCCATGTAATCAAGATTACAGTAATCAACCCATATTACTTGACCTTCTATATATGTGTATTCCTTTGTTTCCTTATTTAATACAATCAGTGTACCCCCATGGTGAATCTCCATTGCAAAATGGTCAGGGTCTCCTGCAAGATCACACTTTGGTTATAACATGCCTCTAAGTAAACCATACATCTTCAACTAAACCCTAAAACATGCCTCTAATATTTAACCTCTAATTAAGTAATCCCTAAACCATAATTAAGTAATATTTACCTCTAATTAAGGGATTAATATTCCCCACACTTATCACTCAGCCTTTAATTCACACTAAATCGAGTCCACATAGTCCTTTCCCTGTACACTAAAGTGCTAAATGCCAAAAATCAGTAAATCCGCCCAACAAAACTCGACACACACACCCCACTTGGTCAATAAAGAAATTGAAAGCACATCATAAAGGGGTTGACATTCAAGAAAACTCAAACAAAACCAAAATGAAGGCTCACAAGACCACTTACTGTATATTGGAGGTTCTTCATGATTTCTGAAGAACTCAGCCGAATCCATACTCAGTATCACTCAACCGTAGAAGCCTCTCCTTGGGAATGGCCAGCAGTCAATCCCAGTTAATTGCAATTGCCTCTTCTTGAAAAAGGACAGACATGAATCTTCTTCTTCCCAAATGTTCTCTGCATGTAGAACCCTAAACCCAAAAATATTATCTCCCTTTTCGATGCGTTTTGGTCCATGAACTTCTGCTTTTTTGTTCTTCATTTTATTTTATTTTTAGTCTACATTAACTAATTAAAATGTTTTAAAAAGCAGTTTTATTCAATTAAGTGGAGGTCAATGCATATTTGACTGAAATTCAATAGGAAAAGACAGAATTGCTCTTTAAGTAACACACGTGCAGGTCATGTGACAATTTTTAGAAGGAAGTTGAGACAGAAGTGATGGAACTAAACCTTATATATTTTATAATCTATATTCTTTAAGATATAATATAAAATATTAAGATTTAGGTCCTTTAGGGTATTTTTATAAATTTTTATATAGAAATGTATTAGAGTTTAGGGTTTAAAAACAACTAAACAAAAACCCCAAAAATAAAGTGCCAAACTAATTCTCAAAAGAAACCCCAAAACCAAAGGGTCAAACAAAACTCCAAACTTTTTTTTCTCTTTCCAATTGCCAAAGACTCAAACCCCAAACAAACCCAAACCCAAACCTAAACCATTTTCATTTTTTTCATTTTTTTTTCTTTTCTTCCTTTTTTCCTTTTTTTTTTAACTCCAAACTTTTTTTTCTCTTTCCAATTACCGAAGACTCAAACCCCAAACAAACCCAAACCATTTTCCTTTTTTCATTTTTTTCATTTTTTTTTCTTTTCTTCCTTTTTTCCTTTTTTTTTTTTTTTTTTTTNTTTCCTTTCTCTTCCTTCCTTCCTTCCTTTTGTTTTGGTCATTGTACTCTACCCCTCCTCACGCCACTTCTCTTCTTCTTTTTTTTTTTTTTCCTTTTTCTTCTTCTTTTTTTCCTTTCTTTCTTTTCTTTTTTCTTCCCACTTTCCCAGGTAGCCTTTTCTTTCTCTTCCACTTTCCCACTTCCCCACACAACAAGCTTTCCTTTCTCCTTCCCTTCCTCCCTGCCTCATGCACCTCCTCTGGGCTCTCTCTTCTTTTTTTCATTTTTTTCTTTTCCTTCTTTTCTTCCCTAGTTCAGTTCCCCTTCTCCCTGCCGTCTCCCATTGAAAACTAGTTCCGACTGGCTTCAACTCCTCCCATAATCCAAACCCAGTGCCTCTGCCAAAATTTTGGCGAAATTTCGGCAAAATTACCAAAATTTTAACGAAAAGTTGACGGAATGGTGATTTTGTTTCGGAACCCCCCAAAAATGATAATTTCGGCAAAATTTTGCCGAAATTATCGATATTACACTCTTTGGTTAGCTCATAAATTAATGAACGACACATAAGTTAAATTATAATATTTAATTATTTTGTCTATATTTCAAATTCAACATGATAATTCAGTATCAGAAAAAAAAACTCCATTGCTGTAACTAGTGTTTTCAAATTCATTATCAAAAAGAGCATCAATCCCTAGATACCATAAAACCAATATTATCTCTTATACTAGATTATCACGTTGAATTTAGAATATAGACTAAATAACTAAATAACGTGATTTAACTTTAGTGTTAAATTACCTTGTGAGCTATAGCGCTTCATTAAATAAGTCATATCATCTTCTTCACCCACATTCTCCTTTATTATTCTAATTTCACATTGTAAATTAATGATCGGAACCGTTTATTTGTTCAATTTAATAATGAAGATCATCTTTACAAAAAATCAATCAAATCGGAAATCATTTGATTATGTAATATGATTAAATAAACAGACAATTTTGGTAGCAATTTGATTCATCGTTAGTTTATTTATAACAATTACATAATCAGACAATTTCCGATTTAGTTAATTTTTTGCAAAGATGATTTTCAAATAATTATCTAAAATATAAATGGTTCAGATCGTGAACATTTGATTATGTAATATGATTAAATAAACAGACAGTTTTGGTAGCAATTTGATTCATCGTTAGTTTATTTATAACAATTACATAATCAGATAATTTCCAATTTAGTTAATTTTTTGCAAAGATGATTTTCAAATAATTATCTAAAATATAAATGATTCAGATCGTGAAAATAAATTTTGAAATGCGAATAATAGAGAAGAAGATGGGTGGAGAAGGTGAAAGGAGAATGTGGATAGCATATCTCTATCCGCTATATCTAATAATTGCTCCACCGTATTGTTGTTTAAGCCTCAGATATTTCCCTCCCAATCAAACAAAAAAAAGAAGCTCCCAACCCACCCAGGTTGAAATCAGATATAACCCACCCACGTTTTAAGGCTTTATAATTTTATATAGAGCTGTTAATTTGTTTCATTTGAACTACAAATAAAATTTGTTAAATGCAGTTTGAAAGAGATTTTGCTTCTTGTTGATGCAATTTTTGGTGCATCAACGTAAATAATGGGTTGAAAATGTAGAAAAATAGAGAGTAAGAACACAAATAAATTTTGGGTGGTTCACCCAAAATGGGTTACATCCACAGTCAATTTTATTGTGTTTGTACTGTTAGATTACATGTATCAGAGAGAGAGAGAGAGAGAGAGAGAGAGAGAGAGAAATAAGTAGGTAAAAACTGATGGAGTTAGAGAACTAGCCCCCAGCTGAGTAAGAAAAATGGAACCGGCCTCCCTTCATCACTTAGGATCAAGGGTCATATATAGGAAAAATAATGGACCTTTTGGGCCAAGTGGGCCTATGGGCCTCAAATAAAAGAACACAAATGAATTTTGGGTGGTTCACCCAAAATGGGCTACATCCACAGTCAATTTTATTGTGTTTGTACTGTTAGATTACATGTATCAGAGAGAGAGAGAGAGAGAGAGAGAGAGAGAGAGAGAGAGAGAGAGAGAGAGAGAGAGAAATGAGTATGTAAAAACTGATGGAGTTAGAGAACCAGCCCCAGCTGAGTAAGAAAAATGGAACCGGCCTCCCTTCATCACTTAGGATCAAGGGTCATCTATAGGAAAAATAATGGGCCTTTTGGGCCAAGTGGGCCTATGGGCCTCAAATAGGTGGAAAATGGACTAGTTGTTGATTGGGCCCAATGGACAAGTGGGCTTAGTGTAAGAATGGGCCCGATAGATGGCTTGACACGTCATCCGATGGTCGGTCGGGGCTCTTATTTCTATGCTAACCACATGGCAATTTATCATTGGTCGAATCAGACGGGTGGATTTACCCACAAACACTTCTCACTGTCGAAAAATTATTATAGCCGTTCATCTACAACTCTAATTTGATTTGAAGCATATAAAAGGAATTTCTACCGAAAAGTTCCATAAAAAAACCTAAAGGCAAGAAATCATTACACATTATCCTCTCAATTTCTCAAACCAAAACCAAAATGGCTGAAAACCCAACAATACGTTTCGGCATAATAGGCTGTGCCGACATAGCTAGAAAAGTTGCTCGAGCCATAAACCTCGCACCCAATTCCACCCTCTACGCTATTGCTAGCCGTTGGATCGAGAAGGCCAAGCAATTCGCAGCCCTCAATCGACTGTCCGGGACTGTCAAGATCTACGGGAGCTATGATCAGCTGCTCGATGACCCATGTGTAGATGCAGTGTACATGCCACTGCCCACTACTCTTCACCTGCACTGGGCAGTTTTAGCAGCCCAGAAGAAGAAGCACTTGCTACTCGAAAAACCAACGGCTCTTGATGTCTCTCAGCTTGATCAGATATTGGACGCATGCCAATCCAACGGTGTACAGTTCATGGATGGAAGCATGTGGCTGCATCACCCTAGGACTGCCAAAATGAAGGACTTCATCTCTGATTCCAAGCTTTTTGGTCAGATTAACTTCGTAAGTGTAATTCTTACTTCATCTTTGCAGACTTTGCCATACTATGTCTGTTGGGTATCTATCTGTTCTGCTTTGTGGTGCAGTTTTTTTGTTTTTTTTGTTTTCAGGGTTAACTAAAAAACTATTGTACTTTTATATTTTTATTTGGTTATTTAACTGAACTATACATGTGGGTTCATTTTAATCAATACTAATTATGATAAAATAAACATGTTGACGAGTTATTGCACTTTGCAGCCAAAGAAAGAATTTTTTTTTTCCTTTTTTTTTGTGCATATTAGCTTGTTAGATAATTGCCATTGTGAAATGATAAAAAAATTCAATCAAATGTTGCTATTTAGACTATATTTACTGACCACCTTATCATTGTTGACTAAATGCGATTCAAATTTCTTATTTGAAAAAAGTCATTATATTAAATCGTCTGAAAAGTTTGCTCCCATCTCATAATCCTTACAAAAGTAGAATTCCCCTTTTTGTGGACTTTGATGGAAATGTACCTTTAATAAGACTCCACAATGTATAAAAGAAGGATGTAGCCGTTCAAATATTCTGGACATCCGAAAAATGTGAAGAAGGATATAGCTTCTATCACTATTGCAAAAGAATCAATAAATTCTGATAAAAGAAGAAAAAGAATCATAGACAAATGATTCATTTTTAAAATTATTCAACAGGTCTAACTGCAATATCTAATTGTTTACATGCACCAGAATTTATCTGACAAATTACCAAAATACTGTCTCATAAGGAAGAGTGTATTAGCCCCCAGTGTACTAACAAGCCATAGGACTTTATGACTGCTTCTGTTTGTTGTCAATAATTGATGCATATGGCTAATAAATTATTCCCAGGTGAACTATGATTATAACTCTCTCTCTCTCTCTCTCTGTGTTTGTTTTTTTGGCATATTTTCTTATGCTTTGAAGATCCATAGCACATCAACAGCCTCAGAAACCCAGGAATTTTTGGAGAGCAACATAAGAGTGAAACCAGACCTGGATGCTCTTGGTGTGCTTGGGGACTTAGGCTGGTACTGCATTGGAGCAATCTTGTGGGCAAAGGACTACCAATTGCCAACTCTAGTCACTGCTCTACCTGATGTCACCAAAAACTCTGCAGGGGTCCTCTTGTCTTGTACTGCATCACTTCACTGGGAACCACTAGACACAACAACTGCAACAATTCACTGCTCATTCCTCTCCCACACTTCCATGGACTTGGCTATATCTGCTTCTAATGGTTCACTGCATTGCAACGACTACATAATCCCATACCAAGAGAATTCTGCTTCATTTGAATTCACATCCGGCGCCAAGTTTGTGGAACTCCATATTGGGTGGAATGTAAGCCCTCAAGAAGTTGGAGTGGTTTCTGAGCTTCCACAAGAGGCCCTGATGGTTCAAGAGCTTGCAAGGCTCATTGGGGGCATTCGAAAATTTGGGAATCGGCCAGAGAGTAAATGGCCCGAAATTAGCAGAAATACACAGTTGGTGTTGGATGCAGTGAAGAAATCCATCGATCTTGGTTGTAAACCTGTTAAGTTGTAAATTTTTTTGGTTTTGGTCAGCTCATGCTTGTAAAATAAGTAGGCATATTTAGCATGAATATTGTATTCTGCTAGGCTACCTGTGCAGTGTGCACACTGTATGTTACATAGATAAATACTGTATCTTCAAAGTATTATTAAATAGTAAAAATGGGAAACTTTGTTTGTTTTTTCTCTAGGTAGTTGGAAGAGAGAAAGTAGGGGTCTGTTTGACACTGCTTCTTAAAAGCGCTTTTTAGTAGCGCTTTTGCTAGAAGCGGTTTTATAAAAAAACACATATAAATTTTTATAAAAATTCTAAGTGGTTCATTTAAAAGCACTTGAAGTGCTTATTGACGAAAGCATATGTCAAGTGTTTCTTAAAAAATTTCTTAAAAACGCTTTTATAATCCAGAAGCACTTATATATATTTTTGCTAAACATTATCAAAAATGCTTTTAGCAATTCTAAAAGCACTATCAAACAGATCCAAAGAGTTAGTAAGATAAGAGCAGGTTTCTAAGATCCTTTATAATAACGAGATCCCCTTTACTAGTCTTACATTGATAAACAAAATTGTATATTGATGGCATATAATAAATCTTTCAATAACTTTTAAAGTCTTTTTCAATTTGTTAAATGAGGTTTCTAGCACCTTGTAAGGCTTATTATTATTATTATATATATATAGCGCCCGGTGCAGTGCTTGGCCGTTGTAAAAAACATGCCACCGAGCACTCGGCGACACGTTTGCACATTCGTTCGTCCACACCCGATCGAATATATGTGAGCCGTTCAGGTGCGGACATGTAGTGGTGATATCCAAAGCCATTTAAGAGTAATGCATGGGTATCACATTGCTCTCAATCTCTTATAGTGGGCCGGAATAATGAGGGCAATCTCATTTGAGACCAATATAGATGATCTATAATAGGTAATCTAAAATATGAACGATTCCGATTATGCATCAATATTGTCGAAATTATAAAATCGAGGGGTGGGGTGGACCTTGAGGTCACCCCTTAGGGTGACCCAAATATTTTTCCCGGAATAATGAGGGCAATCTCATTTGAGACCAATAGCTAACACCCATGCATGGTTCTGTTTGAGAGCCATACAAGCTGAGTGCAATAGAGGCCCGAGCCCACTCACGTGAAAAACTTTTTGGATGCATAGAGGAGAGAGAAATTAAGAGGGAGAAATGACGGAATGGCCCTCTTGCACATATTGGGGGCTACACAGGTTTGAATGAATTAAATATAAAGTGAGGGACATTTTCGTAAAACCAGGGGGATGCATAAAGTGGCCAACAAGGCACTGTAGCACGTCAATGAGCCTCACTGCCTTGCCCTCCCAGCGTGGTAAAACGATGCACGGTCTGGATCAGTTGATCGTTTTTGGATTGTTGCTTTTTAATTTTTTTTTTTCCAAACGTGCACCTAATGTTCTTGATTAATATTAAACCAATGATTCAAATTAAAGGATCGTTGTAGATTAACAGTTTCTTTTAATCAACCGTTACCTTTTTTAAAATAAAAGGGCCCAAACGTGTGGTGCGATTTGGGCCTTCATTTTCAATATATTTGTTGGTAATCAATGACTCAATTTGTGAAGAATGAAAGATTCTAAAAAGATCTGTCAAAGAATGGAAAACAAATGATTTTGATTATATTTTGAAAACTTGCATAATTTTTCGCCATATGATCATTGAGGACGAGTAGGCAAACAACTCAGATGATGACATTGGCTACTTTGAGGAAAGGATTGCCCCGGGTTATGGCACGGTATGATACTTCACCCTATGATAAAGCTTAAAGTTATTGTCCAATGGTATTGGACTCCAGGGCTTTCTCAGATAAGGTTGGTTAGGTCAACTAAACTCCACAATAGACTAAAGAAGGATCCGGTAAAGCACCTCTAGTTTCAAGAAGGAAGTCGTGGCCAAACACGACTCTAGCGTTAAACTTCAATGGTGATGCTATGTTTTAATTGACTTGTTTAATTTCTATCTTTGTATTTTTCATTGTATTTGTTGTTTATTCGTGTGGCTTTTTGAATATGTTTGTCGCCGTTCTAATCATTAACTAAAATGAATTGTGTTATGTTTACCATTTTTATACATTTCACACATTAAAAAGTACCAAACAACTTGAAAGAGAATTTGGTGGAGAGTAGATATAGAAATAATAATTTGGGTCATAAAAAAGATATTCAATGTTGAGCTTAAATTAAGGATCTTATTAAAAAAAACTAGTGGCATAATTTTTATAAATATTTAAATTATAATTTATAATTTAACCATTATTTAATCTCAATTAGGCTTAATTTAAATTGGTACAATGATATAACTCTCAGCACCACTGCAGTTTCAACAAATATAACTATTACTCTACCAACGAAGGTTAGCCTGAGTGGAAGGGGCTCTGGTTGCTTAAGCAAGTGGTCTCATGTTCGAGCCTTTGTGGATGCAGAAAACTTTCTTGGGAGAGGTCCCCGCCTTTGGCGCCCAACCGTACCTCGAGGGATTAGTCTTAGGCGCAAGCTTAGGGATACCTTGGGAAACCAAAAAAAAATATGACTATTACTCTCAGATCGCAAAATCACTTTTCAGGCTACTCATGACTCTCAAACGACTATCACACTCACAAAAATCACTATGGATGGCCTTATAAGGCTTATATATATATATATATACAGTCCTTCTCTAGAGAGGGCATCTGCAAATTTTAGAATTTGCGGATGTCCGACAAAGTGTGGACACAATGTTGATACAAGTATATGAACTGGCTATAGTACATCTGAATTGACTGCAACACATCTCTACACCATGTTGGCACTGTGTCGAACATCTGTAAATTTTAAAATTTGCAGATGCCTTCTTTTGAGAAAATCCCTATATATATATTGCCACTAAGCACCCGATAGCTTCATCGAGAGCTCAGTGAAGTTTTTTTAAACAGGTTGAGGGGTTCGTCTGCCCCTTTTTTAGGGTATAAGTCAACAGGTTCACCGACCCTATACCCTCCTAGGGTATATAATGGTGTTTGTGGAGGCCAAACTTAAAAAAATTTTACACTACTAGACTTCCAAAGTTAAACTCTAACATAAACGCCGGGAAAAAAGAAAAAAAAGAAAAATCACTTAAATACTCGTATTCACCCCTCATTGAAAACAAAAAAAGCACACTCATTCATTCTATATATGGAGATCCGCCTCCAATCACAACAACCAAGAAAGAAAAAGAAGGAAGAAACATCTTCCTTAACCTTTGTACAGAGCGCAGTATAAGGAAATAGAAAACTTCCCAAAAAAAAAAAAAAAAAACCCAATTCATCTATCTCTCTGCAAAAGAAAGAAAAAAGACTATTCTTTTGTGTGCAAAACACCCCTCTGCTCTTACTATCTCACATCAAAGAGATGGGTAAAAAAAAAAAAAAAAAAAAAAAAAAAAAAAAAANCACAAATATCATCACCAACGAAAATTTGGAGATGTTACTTCCTTTCCTTCATGGCAAATTTCAACCAAAAACCAAAGGAACGAACAACTTCACCTATGTACAAAGCCAAAAATAAAAGGCAAATTGGGGTCTAGGATTATGGTCGAGAGGACTTGGGAGAGGGAGAGTGGGGCACGTCAACGCCAACGAGATTTTGAGACAGAGGGAGAAGCCGCGAGGGAGATAATGATTGCCGCCATTTGTTCGCTCACAACTAACATAACCGCTTCAACTAACATAACTGCAACTTCAGGCCCCATCGGCACTCACAAACACAGCAAACCTCTAACTTCAACGACTCTCAAATGGCTTGCCAAATCCGGCAAATTAGACGAGGCCCTTCGCCTGATCGAATCCTCACCGTCCAAATTGGCTGCCACCGACTCAGATGTCGAGGCCTACTCCCTCCTCCTCCATACCTGCATCTCCAAAAAGTCCTTAGAGCATGGCCAAAGGCTTTATCTTCAGCTTCTCCTCTCCAAGGACAGAGGCAACAACCACAGCCTTCTCAACAACCCAACCTTGAAAACCAAGCTCATTACTCTCTATTCTGTTTGCGGCCGAGTTGACGAGGCTCGCGGGGTTTTCGAGGACGGGCTTGGAGATGAACAGGTGCCCGAGTCAGTGTGGGTGGCGATGGCTATTGGGTATTCGAGAAATGGGTACTTGGATGAAGCTTTGCTTGTGTACTGTGACATGTTGTGCAGGCTAATCCGGCCTGGTAAGTTTGCGTTTTCGATGGCCTTGAAGGCGTGTGCGGATTTGCCGGAGTTGAGGGTTGGTAGAGCAGTCCATGCCCAGATTGTGAAATCCGAAGAAGAGCCCGATCAAGTGGTGAATAATGCTCTTCTCAGGTTGTATGCAGAGCACGGGTGTTTCGTGGAGGCCTTGAAGGTATTCGAAACAATGCCTCAACGAAATGTCGTTTCTTGGAACTCTTTGATTGCAAGTTTTGTTCGACGAGACCAAGTGTTTGAGTCACTGGATTGTTTCAGACGGATGCAAGAGGAGGGAATGGGGTTCAGTTGGGTCACTCTTACCACCATTTTACCAGTCTGCGCTAGAATGACAGCACTTCATTGTGGGAAAGAGATACATGCCCAGATTGTAAAGTCCACCAAGAGACCAGATGCCCCTGTACTGAACTCGCTGATCGACATGTATGCAAAATCGGGAGCAATTGATTATTGTAAGAGGGTGTTTGACAGAATGCAAAGTAAAGATTTGACGACGTGGAATACTGTACTGACTGGCTATGCAATCAATGGATTTATAGAAGAAGGAATGAAATTGTTTGATCAGATGGTGGAGTCTTGTATAAGGCCAGATGGGGTAACCTTTATAGCTTTGTTGTCTGGTTGTAGCCATGCGGGGCTTACTGATGAAGGGCGAAGATTGTTTAATAAAATGAAGTTGGGTTATGGCATCTCACCAACGGTTGAGCATTATGCATGTTTAGTGGATCTCTTGGGCAGAGCTGGTAGAATCGAGGAGGCGTTAGGTGTAGTAGAAAACATGCCTATGAAGCCGACTGGCAGCATATGGGGATCATTACTCAACTCATGCCGGCTCCAAGGAGAAGTTTCTCTTGCAGAGCGTGCTGCGATGGAGTTGTTTGAGCTTGAACCTCACAATCCCGGGAACTATGTGATGCTCTCAAACATTTATGCAAATGCAGGGATGTGGGAGGGTGTGAATAGGGTTAGAGAACTGATGAAGGATAAGGGAGTTAAAAAAGAGGCTGGATGCAGCTGGATACAAATAAGGGATAGAATTCACACATTTGTAGCGGGTGGGGGTTTTCAATTTCGTAATTCAGCTGAGTTTAAGAAGGTATGGAATGAATTGATGGATGCTATAGAAAAGGTTGGGTATAACCTTGACACCAGTGTTGTGCTACATGATGTAAATGAAGAAACCAAAGAAATGTGGGTCTGTGGGCATAGTGAAAGACTTGCAATTGCATTTGCACTCGTCCACACTGCAGCAGGAATTCCAGTTAGGGTTACAAAGAATATTCGCATATGTGCAGATTGCCACTCCTGGGTAAAAATGGTTTCATTAGTTACAGGGAGAGTGATTGTCTTGAGAGACACAAATCGCTTCCACCATTTCAAAGGAGGAGCATGCTCTTGTAAGGACTACTGGTGATTACACCATTTTTACTTCTTTTAAGGATCAATGATAACATAAGATTTATGTTATTATACAACATTGTATCTTAAGCAAATGTAACTACTTAAAATAATTGAATTAATGACGTACAACCTAATATAACTTCGATGTTGTGCTAATTGGCATTACTATACAATAATTGTACTTAGTGCAGTATATTGATGTGAATGTCTATTTAAATACAACTGTATGAAAAGGGAACCCTGAGAAAACACATGAAAACTATGAGTTTAAATGCTAACACATCTTACATTTTGTTAATTTGGTGCACAAAGACTAGAAAATTTCATTTGAGAAGACGTTGGCGGAGATTATATCTTTTTATAGAAGTTGTGATGGAATTCTCCCCAACTTCTTCTTCAGGAACTAAATAGTCAGGGTCTTCAGAACTGTCTATGTCTTCCGGTAAGTTGGTGTCAATCCAAGAGGACCAGTCTAAATCACTATCTACATCCCATGACAACTTCTGGTATCTTTGCATGTTATTAACCTTCTCAACCAAAGTATGTAACATCTGATGGTTCAACACCTCATAGTCCCTGCATAATTTCAAAGGCATTCCCTTTTAGATATAGAATATATAATCAATCTTTCTGCTCAAATTAAAATTTTGTCTGCATTTCAGATACCTGTATGTGAAAATTGCATGAATTAGCTTAACTGAAGCAATTACTGCAAAGATTGACCGGAAAAGGTTTATTTTCCATGTTTGCTGTTCAATGTCATACACGGTGAACCGAATTATCGCTACCTCTATCAAGAATGTGGTACACAGCCCTGTAAATGAAATTTGGTATACAACATTAAACATAAGTTGATGAAAAAATAAGTTTCTGATGTTTTTCATTTTTATGATAAGATAAAGTACGTACCAAGATATAGCCAAGGTCTCACTGTGTATGTTTGCTTTGTGCTTGTGAACATGTAGATAACAAAGATTGATAGAGAGTAAATAAAGAAAGCTTTGATTAAGCGAGATTCAAGCAGCATAGCATTGTGCAAATCGAATAGCTTGTCTAATGCAACAAACATACTGGCTTGCTTCGATTCAAAAGATTCCTGTGAGCAGAAAACCGAGAATCGAAATTAGATATTTACGAATACGAGTCAAAGAAACCTTGTTAAATAGAAAACTAAATCTACACAAACCTGAGCAGCCAAGATTGACTTTGAATTTTCCATCAGGTGATCATGAACTCGTTGAAGCTGTTGTTGCCTCTGAAGAAGCTCTTCTTGTTGTCTATGGCCATATTCAGCTAACCGTTGAAGTGTATTCCTGCAATTTACTAATGAATTAGAGAAAATTCTACAGATTTCCGGACATGATTTCTCAATTTTTTAACTTCCTGGTTTTACCTGCTCTCTTCTAATGCTTCAGATTGAAATTTGGTTAAAAACTGAAGATCCTTGAGAGCTGTAGTTTGTCCATCTAGAAGTAGCTGTTGCTTATCCAAAGAGAGCCCAGCCATATTCCCAATATCTTCTGCTTTGCTTTGTAGAGTTTCCATCCTAAATGACATATGATCTCCAACTTTAGTTATCTCCTTTTCAATTTCTACAGCCTCATTTCTTAAGTTATCAATTTCTTGGCCCAAATTGCTGTATGAATCTTGCAGCATTGCCATCCCTTCATTTAAATTCTTCTTCATTTCTACTTGTCCTTCTTGCAGCTCTGATTGAGAAGCATGTATTTTCCTTGACTGCTCATAAACTTCCACCGAATGCTTCAACACAACATCTATATGATCTTCCACATTTTTTGCAGTTTGAGCAACTTGCTGTGTTCGAACATCAATCGAATTCAAAGAATCAAATATCTGATTTGAGCCCTGCAGCAGAGTATCTGCTCTCTCTTCAATTGTTTCTAATTTGCCTTCTGCATATAGGGCTGAATTTTTGAGTTCATTCACTAGTCTCTCTGTTTCATGCTTAAATACACGAGCCCTAGCAAAGACACAAAATCAAAGTTCTTGTTAGTTTCTAATGAAAAACAAGAAAACAATTATTCAGTTTACATGAAGGACATATTATACTTAACTGTAACTGATGGCAGATAGAATTGGTTTCAAGGTAGAATTCCAAATAGACCTTATGCTCATAGTCATTCAAACTTCTAAGGCATTTAGGCATGGCGGATTTCGAGTCACATGAAGGAAAAGGAGGCCTGCCAGAGTCCTTCTGAAAGCAATCACTAAGATGCCAGGCAAATCTTGACCGCTTCTCTTCAACTGCAAAAATCTCCGAGCACCCGGCAAATAGATGCCGGTAAGCATTTTGCCAACAGGAGTCTGAACCTACCAATTTGTTCTTGGCATTTTCAACAAGCCTGATTCCCTTCTGGTCGTTAAGATCTTCCATGGAGAATTTACCAACTGAACCACCACTAGTAGCATCCTTGTAGGTTCCAGAAGGGTTCTCACTAAAGTGAGGCTCTTCGGAATAGGAGAACCAACCCCATGAGTGACAATTTAACGAAGCTGATATTAAAATTAGCAGAACCAGAAAACTATGATGACCCATTTTAGATTCTTGTCTGAATTTTACTCTAGAATGTAATTCTTTGAGAAATTTGGTAACCTGTAATACACAATTCACAAATTTATGAGTTTATGCTTCTAGTGCCATATGCAAGTGCAGATATATATAATATGTTATCTATCCATTAGAGAGAGAGAGAGAGAGAGAGAGAGAAACTTGGAGTTCAAGAAACGGAACTTGGAAAGGTTGTATTGTGAAAGAGGCAGGCTTTACGAAAAACAAAAGAGTAAGATTGTGACTTCTAATTCTTTAATATTTTGGAAATGGATTCTCTGCTATGTTCGAGTGCATACTCTACCATAATAAAACCAATACAAAAAAATCACACTGCGGCGACTTTAGCCGTTTGTGAAGCATAAGTTACAGAAAAAAAAGAAAANAAAAAAAAAAAAAAAAAAAAAACCCAAATATAAAAGGGATAAGAAGAACGACAAGAACAAGAAAAAGACGTATATCATATATGCCTCCAAACTCTCTCTCTCTCTCTCTCTCTCTCTTCTCCAAAACTGTGTCAGTTTCCGAAATAAACTAAAAAAGAAAAAAAAAAAAGAAACCAAAATATAAAAGGGATAAGAAGAACGACAAGAACAAGAAAAAGACATATATCATATATGCCTCCAAACTCTCTCTCTCTCTCTCTCTCTCTCTCTCTCTCTCTCTCTCTTCTCCAAAACTGTGTCAGTTTCCGAAATAAACTTTACAATGTACCAGTCTTATATATAAACTGTACAGTTTATCAGCCATCAATTGCACTGCAAACAAAGTTTACCATACGATCTTAAACGGTTTAATCAGTGGGTTATACAGAACTAATAATCAGAATTTTTTTACCAAAATGACCCAAAATGAAAAAGAAAACGAAAAATAGAAAGAGGGTTGTTGACCACTGACCTGGGTTGAGAGATTGTTGTTTTCAGCAATGTCTCTCACAAGTCACAACCAAATACTTATTTCCCTCGAACTCAGAAATAAGTATATAGAAACCAGACAGACGTAACTTTTCATAAATAGAAAAAGACAACGTTTCTTTGAATAAGGCGCGTAATGATTTTTTTTTTGGTTGACGAGGCGCGTAATGGTTCGTATTCGATGTTCGTTCTTCAGCGTTATTATGGGCTCATAAGGAATTTTCATATAATTTCCACTTCAAATTATTGGCTTTCAATGTAATGAATAGTTACCTAAAAACTAAAATTAAAATATTCTCTTTAGTAGTATTTCTTTCTGAGAATGAAAAGGTCTTATGTTCTTCCTTCTCTCTCATATATATATATATATATATGTCCCTTTAAGTGTGAGATTCCATATTTATGAGATTCTTCATTAGGGCCTATTCCATAGGGTATTTAAACGATCCGAACTGTCTATTTTCTAGGTCTATATTTAAATTTATGGGATTCTTCATTGGGGCCCATTCCATATGGTATTTAAATGATCCGAACCGTCTATTTTCTAGGTCTATGTTTAGAGATCATCCTTGCAAAAAATTAAGCAAATCGAAAACCATTAAGCTATCGAACTTTAATCAAATAAGTAGACGAACAAAATATTTCGATAAACACTTGAAATTGTGATCAATTAATTAACGGTCAAATGGTCTCCGATTAATCTATTTTTTTGCAAGCATGATCCTTTAATAGAGACCAAAAAAGTAGACGATTCCGATTATCGAAATACAATGTATAGCGGGCCCATGAGGGATCCCACATTTAGGCTTAAATGTGGGATCCCACACTGGAAGGTGCTTGTATATATATGAGCTGATT